>VXAY01002466.1:14255-29626 GCA_013399855.1 Oxyruncus cristatus
TTGCCCAGGGTCATGTCCAGGCAGCTTTTGACTGTCTTGGGGGAGAGAGACTCCACCAACTCTCAGGGAAAACTCTGCCAGCGCTTGTGGCTTGTTCACCTTCACAGTGTCCTGATGTTCAGAGGCAATCTCCTGTGTTGCAGTCTGCAACCACTGCCTCTTACTGTGTTGGTCTTTGCACCTTCCCTTCAGGTATTTATGTATATTAACAAGATCTCCCCAAGCCTGCTTTTCTCCAGTCTTGAACAGTCCCTCTCAGTCTGTCCTCATACAAGAGACAATCCTGTCCCCTCGTAATTGCTGTGGCCCTTTTTTAGACTCTCTTTTATATGTCTATCTCTTTCAAGTGCCAGAGAGCCAAGAACTGGACACAGGACTCCAGGCATGGCCTCATCAGTGCGAAGCATCATCTCTCTCCAACTGCTGGCAATCGTTGGTCTAATGCAGCCCAGCATACCTTCTTTACCCGAGGGAACATTGCTGGCTTGTGGTCAGCTTTGTGTCTGCCAGCTCTGACCATTCCCAAACCTTTTCTGCAGAGATGCTCTTTACTTACAACTTCGATGAACTGAGGACTTCGGGCTAGCTTCTTACCGTGGTGGGCTGACTTCAACCTGAAGTATGCCTGTCTTCAATCAAATGTTTTTAGGAAACATTTTAGGAAGCATTTTTTCATGCAAAATTCTAGATCTGAGAATTCATCTCTGAGAATTCAGGTGTATGTGATCTCTCTTTCATGAAAACCTTAAGCCCCCTTAGTGACTTTGCGAAGAAGGGTTAAATATTTAACAAGAGAAGGGCCTTGCACTGGAGATGTCAATTGCTAAAATTGCGAAAGTGAGAATAAATTTGCTTAAGTTACAGGTCTCTGAGCATTCATATAGCCTGCAGCTCACTAGAGATTTAAGCCGTCAGCATTTTCACACGTTTTCACAGGCCATATGTGAATATGTGAGTATGTCAGGAAAAGAAGCGGTACTTCCTCTTCTCCTATTGCACCAGACAAAGTTAGATTATTCACAAACTGATATTACATCTGGATCCTACACCAGTCATGTTTTCATCTGGACACGTGTAAAGGTAGGGTGAATGAAGGGTTTGTGAATTCCAACTGCAGATGAAAAAAGAATTACAGCAAGCCCAGAGATAAATACAGGGAATGGGAATATTTTAGCACTAGTCTGATTGTACAGTTTTTGATAAGATCTGTGAAAGTATTAGTTGTTTCTCTCTCATATGACCCCAATAAACCCATCATCTATAATAGCATGTAGCTGCCTAAGATGAAGGAAAAAAGTGAGACTCAAACTCTACTTTGTAGAAGTTCTATCTGACTCGAAATTTTATCTAATTCCTCATTTAGTGCCGAATGCCAAATTTCACAGACTTCAACGTATTGTGAGTATTTCCTGCAATGATCGGGTTGATAATGCTACCATACGGTTTGGTACAGATATGGAATACTCTGCTATTGTTAATGAAGGATGGCAGAATTGATTGATGAACATATTCTGCAAAAAGTGGAGGTATAATTTTTGGTAATCTGGATTAGATTTCTAGTATCACTTTCTAGTCTCATGGTCCTGTAAATTGCTTAATAGAAACATAATTTATGCATTAAAATGCATCTCTTTTCTTGGTGTAGAAGTTCATATTGGTTGCACAAAGTGACACTAGTAGAGCTTTATGGGAACATCAGACAATGTAAAGCATTGCTGCTTTCCCCAAGGATTAAGGAATTCTGTGTGGCTATTACATAGGCCCACGTTTTGTATTAGGAGTTTTGAAAATCTTGGTTAGAAATTGAGTGTCTTCCTTAGACCTTTCTTAGACTTTCACTTAACATGATAATACTCAGACTTTTCAGTGTCCTCTTTTAATTTTTTTCATACAAAGCGTAATAAAGTATGCTTTGCCTGTGATCTAAAAGATTATGAAACATGATGAAGTCTGCTATTGGGATGATGTATGGTGAGCAAACTAGCAAGTCATTAGGTGGATTTAGCAACCACAGTACTCCTTGTATGATTCTGGTCCCATATTTTAAATCATCTTGTAATAGCTGAAGTATACGGGTACATGTTGCCATTGTGCACCTTAAGCCAGTTTGCATTCTAAAACTGTGGTTGTATCACAGCTGCAAACAAGATGTTTCTCTTATAGAAAACAATGTAACTGTGATGTAACATGTCATTTACAAGACCTGGTGAATAATGCTATGTGCATCTGAGTCATGCCCCTATTAAATGTAATTAAACTCTTCAGGCACTTTTCAGTCTTAAGGGTATATATTTTGTATGCCTTTTGAGAGAAATGTGCAGTCAGCATAATTCTTGAACATGTATGTGCAAAGAAAGCTACCAAGAGGGGGAGAAATGGAAAGAAAAGAGGCAATTCAAGGCCTTTGGGTAATATATTAATTGCAGCTGTAGTAGTTACCTTAGAATAAATTGTGGGATGAATAGATCACTGGTGTTGTTTGACACGCAGCTATATTTCTACAAATGGAAGAAGAAAAGAAAGGAAGAGAGAAATGGCATAATTTGGATTGAACATACAGGGGAAATAAGATTATAACAATGAGTTCTGCTGGACTACAGAAAGCCTGGTTCTTTCAGCACATTCTTCTACTCAGTGGACAAAAGCAGCATTAGATGTGCTGCTTACACACCAGTTCATGACTGGTATGGGAATGGAGTGGGTGATCTACCAGGACTGTTGCATCTCAGCCAATAATATCCATCAGAGGAATTAAACAAAGCCTATTTTTGCATCCAGGCTTCAGTTTGTTCATAGTCCTATATGGCTAGATGCCATAAATAATGACTTTATTACATCAGTCCCAGATATGGCTTGTGGAGTGTTGTTTGATACTGCTACTTTTGACTCAATCAAGTGTTTCCAGAATTTTCATCTGTACAAATACTTTTCTTTTTAAACTGACCTCTGTTCTCCAGTGAAGCATTTAATAATGGAAGAGTGGATTTATACAAAACTACCTGTAATTGTTTCATTCAGTTTTGTTTTGACTTGCAGATTAAGTGGACATATGTATTGCATTGAACAGAAAGACCTGCTTGTGGATTTTGACATAGTTATAAGAATAATGCTGCTCTCTGTCTAAATCAGGTGGGCTGCAGAAATCAGTTTTTCCTTGGGCTGCAATATTTTTTTTTTTTTTTTATTCTATGGAGAATTGATATGAAGGCAAGACTTTATGTATAAGAATAACACTACTAAGTAATATAACAGCCAAACACTAGTCCTGTCTGGCTGCATCTTTTATTTGCCTTTGTTTTATTCGTCTCGGGTGTTTTTTAGAGGAAGTAGAGGGAAGCCACACTCATCCTGACTTAACACTAACTGCCAAAGAAGTGACTGAGCTGAGATGGTCACCCCTTTCTTATTGCCATGGGCTTGGCTGAGATATGTTGTGGTAGGAAAGTGGAAATGAAGGAGGGAAGATTTTTTTTTTAACAGATGAATGACATTGCAAGAGTAAATGAAAAAAGTGAAACAAGAACTATATAGTTTTGGGTTTTGAATTAAAGACCAAGAAATGCCTTTATCTTTGCATTTTTTTATTTATTCAATTTTCCTGATGTAGAGCTGTTAGAAACAGTGTGTTTGTAGAACATACGCACCTTCAATGGCAAATTTTAAACATGTTTGCCCTGGGTAAATCTAAGTGAATCTGTAGTGTAGAAAGGATTTCTTTTTTGATGACCAGCTTTTTCAAGGTGGTTGAACATAGAGGGTTACCCAGCTGCCATTAACTTCTAACATAATTTGGAAACCTAACTTATTACTATGATAACTGAGGAATCTACTAGCCACCCAGTGAAGAATGGTTTATCTCCTAGAAAAGACATGTAAGGGAAAAAACTAGGAAAACTTGATGCTTGGTTGCTGTTCAGAGGAAGAAATACAGGAGAATTTGTCTTACAGGAGGTAGTTTCTTTACTTTTCTTGACTGATTAACCTGTGGCAGACAGGGGACAGCAAGCTAAAAAGAGATGTGCTTAACATTTCAGATAGATAATGTAAAAATGAATGCACCCTGGTAGTGGGAAAATGACATTACTAGATGCATATATGAATATGAACTCCACAAAATTATTAGACATGCTGCTTAGAGACAGTTTTGGGAAAGGATTTTAAAGATACAGTTGAACACTTTTAAAGATACGTCTACTCATTGGAAGAAAATTCTTAGGAAGAGCTTACTTCTACAGCTTTTAGAAATTGTTTTTTTTTCCTAGAACCTTAATTATATTAAAAAAACAAACCAAACAAAAAAAAAAGACAACCCCCCAAAAAACCAAGAAGCTTTGTCAGGCTCAGAAATATAATTTCTTCATACCTTGTGAAAGTGGACCATTCTCAACTTCATTTACTAATGAGACCTGCAAGCTATTCAGAAGGTTTTGGTGAAGGGTGACTGGTGTTTGGCTCTTCATTTTCTCTCCAGATTTATAAGATTTACTGAGGGGTAGCGGCCTATATGTGATTTTATTTTTTGTATCTTTTTTCTTTTTAAGCTGTAAAATATTTCTGATCAAATTTCTATAACACAGGAACCTGGTTTTCTGGTCAGTTCTAAAATGCTAAAATTGGCTTGTACCATGTCCTTATTTGGAGATGGAGCCATCTTCAAATGTGTTGATGTAAATTAGATTTTTGCATTGAATCTGGAATATTTTTGTAGAAATCATAACAGGACAGTATCGTCATCATCATCATCATCATCACCATCATCTCCTCTTAATTTTCTTAAACTTAAAATTCAACTTTCTGAAGAAATTTGTACTAGAATGTTTTTTTTTTTTTTCAGTATGTCAATTGCAAAGATTTGTCCAGAAAAGAGATATATAGCATCAAAATCAAAATTATTTTCAGCTCTAAAGAATAACTATAATTCCAAAGTCTTGCCACATGTCTAGCCCTGTCATGCTACTACTAATTGGTTGCTGATGAAAAGGAAGGAAAACTGCTATTTTAACAGGATTCCTGAAATGTTCTGTGTTGCAAAACAGCCCTTTTCCTGGTCTTGGAGACTGCATGTTTTCCTGTCAGATCACAGACAAAGAATTCTGGATTTTGGAGTGCAGTCATGAGTATTTACTGTTTTCAAACTGGTTAACTACCAAGAAAAATATTTCAGCTATAAACAGTGCCATTCATATGGCAACAGACCTCCAACAAGGTGAGAATATACTGGAAAACCTAAGAGTTCATGAGAATAATTTCAAAGATTTTATATGAGAACAATGAAGGAAAGAACCTAAGCAGTAAAGGATGGACTAGTTTTGTTTTAAAAGGAGTATTCCTCTGTAGCTGATCCTATCCTTGGTATCCCTTGACATTGTATTGACACTGTCAATACTAGGAAGAAAACAGGTATATTTAGAAAATGTGTTAAAGCATCTAAATTTGTACTTTATGCCAGTGTTTTGGTGTTAATTTCTGTCTATGTTGGATTTTGCTGCTGATGTGTTGTTATATTTTTGGAAGCTTAACTCTTTCCTATCTATACAAGGCCATATGAATCACTGGTTTAACTTAGTTCCATGCAGAGATTCAGCGCTGGGCTGTGTCTGCTTTCGTGCAGAACAAGTTCTATCTGGGTGAACCTGAGGGCTTGGATCTTCCTAGAACCACTTAAAAACTGAAGGCACGATGAAAACATGGAAAAAAGCTAGCATAAGGCTGCTCCCCCAGCTTTTTATAAAAGTATATTTAGAGCCTTATGAAGCTCCTGTAATAACCTTGTGGATTTTCACAATAATAGAACATGTTCTGAAACAGTGACCATATTACAGAAGAAAGTTGACATATCACAGCGTCACTGTGGGCACATAATATGGTAAAACTCAATAGTTCATCAACCTGTTTACAAAAAAACATAGATAAGTAGATTGTTAGCAATACACATGATCAAAAAATACCTAATCATGTAATGACTATGTAATGACTATTTTAATATTACAGCAGCTGTGATTATCTGACTGCAGTGGTTAATAAAAAATACAAGTACAAAAGTACTTCTGGCATAGCTACTTTCATAGCTTTTGTTTACCTGACTTTAGAGTGTTTTTTGTTTTGTTTGTTTGGCTTTTTAGAGCTCTAATGTGAGTTGTAAATACATGACTAATATGGGGGTTAAAATATTTTTTTCATCTGATGAAACCAACCTTAGGACACATTTTGTGTTCCTGTGGTCAAATGGCATCAAACATTCCGTGAATTAATATCATTTAAAAAAGAAGGGATGGAAAAGTTTATTTTTTTGCATTTATTTTGTTGTCTTTTACTCTCTGAAAGTATTTAATAATTCCCACAGGAAAAAAAGGCATTTGTTAGGTGTGGGCGAGCAATTTTGCGCAAGTATAATTTTCAAAATACTTATAGTACTCTGTTATGAAGACGTCCCTGTGATCATGCAGCTGAAAGTTGAGGTTTATATGTTTCATTCTTACTGCAAGTCTTGCAGTCATGGCCTTCTGTTGACTGGGGTTACAGCAATGGTGGATAATGGTAGAGTGACTGACAACACATACCCAGATTGCTGAAAAGTATTTCATACTATTGTCCACAACATCCTTGTTTCTACACTGGAGAGACATTAATTTAATGGATGGACCACCGAGTGGGTAATAATTGGCTGAACTGTTGCGTTGGTAGACTCATAGAATCACTGAGGTAGGGAAAGACCTCCAAGGTCATCAAGTCCAACCTTTGACCAATCACCACCTTGCACCTAGACCATGCACTAAGTGCCACGTCATTTCTTGAACACCTGCAGGGATGGTGACTCCACCCTTGACAGCCCTTTCCATGATAAAATTCTTCCTGATGTCCAACCTGAACCACCTTGGCGCAGCTTGAGGCTGTGTCCTCTCGTTCTACTAGTTGCTTGTGAGAAGAGACTTACTCCCATCTTGCTACAACCTCCTCTCAGCTAGGTGTTGAGAGCAATGAAGCCTCCCCTCAGCTGCCTTTTTATGTAGGCTGAACAACCCCAGCTCCCTCAGCTGCTCCTCATACAACTTACTCTCTAGACCCTTCACCGTCTTCATTGCTTTTCTCTGAACATGCTCCAGAGTTGTGGTCAAAGACTTACTGTCCAGATGGAGACCAGTGATGTTCTTTGAGGGTCAATACTTTATGTCTTTTTTGGGGACACAAATGTGAGACTAAGTGTACCCTCAGCAAGTGTGCTGACATCAAGCTGTGTGGTGTGGCCAAAATGCTGGAGGGATGTCATCCAGAGGAATCTTGACAGGCTTGAGAGGTGGGCCCATGTGAACCTCATGAAATTCAACAAGGCCAAGTGCAAGGTCCTGCATCTGGGCTGGGGCAATCCCATCCATAGGTACAAACTTGGCAGAGAATTGATTGAGAGCAGCCTGAGGAGAAGGACTTAGGGATATTGCTGGATGAAAAACTGTGTATGATCCAGCAAGATGCTCTCACAGCCCAGAAAGCCAGCTTGTATCTGCAGCTTCATGAAAAGCAGCATGACCAGCAGGTCAAGGGAGATGATTCTCACCCTCTGCTCTGGTGAGATCCCACCTGAAGTATTGCATCCAGCTCTGGGGCCAGAAATCCCAAGCTGTTGATAATCTGTGTGTTTCTTCCTCTAAGCATTTGTGAAGGAGCAGATGAAAATAATTTCTTATTTTTCCTCCTACAAAAAAAAAGGTTTTCCTGGACCACAGAGGTGTCTATTTATTTTTAAACAAAATTTAAAAGTTAGTCGCAAAGACAGTACCAAGTTTTAAATTATTATACTTATTGCAACATTACTGAAAATAGACACAAAATATTTTGAGTAACAGTTAGCTAGGTATGTAATAAAAATGGACTAATAAAATATTGATACAGCTGTTGCACTGTCAAGTCACAGAATAGACCTACTGGCTGCTATATCAGAAACAAAGAGATCCATAATTTTCCAATTCAAGGGAAAATTCCTCTTGTAATATATAACTATATTAGTAACTTTTCTATTTAACGTTGTTCTTGAAAGGCTAGAGTTCAATGTTTTGCATGTGTGCATGTGCTTGGTAACCAGGATGGAGTGAAGCACACAGTTATATATTGTGTAGTAGGGGAAAGCTCAATTTTCTATTTCATTGGTGGTTTGATCCTTTATGGGGAATGAGAAGAGATAGTCACTTGCAGAAAAATCTCGTTCTTTGTGCTTTCTGGGTCAGTACAGTAAAGGTTGACTTCCTTGAGTGCTATATCCTGCAATAAGGCGACAGGGTTGGTACAGACTACTTAGGAAAGGATGCAAGTACCAAAACAGGCTGAATGTGGCTAAAAAGAGGAAGCAGATTAGTGAAGAAGAAAATAAGGGAAATATATAGTCATGTATTTACAACTCAAATAAAAGAGGCAGAATTTTTTTGGTGTGTTTCATGAAATTAAACTGTGATAACCCATTTAAAATATTATCCTCCATTTCAGACACTTACCTGTATGTTTGAGGAATAAGACAGCATTCTGTGTGTTGCCCATTCCTGTGTCCAGAGAGGGAAACGCTTTCAATAGCAACACATGAAAAAAGATTGCTGCTTGTCTTTTGCATACCTATTAAACACTGGTGAGTGCAGAAATTTGAGAATACAAGGAGGATATTGGACCTGCATCTGACTAGCATTTTCCTCAGGCCTGTTAACTGGAACCTCTTAAAAACCTTTTACCTCCAGACTTTTTTCCTGCCTCCGTACAACTCTGCTCACAGAAAGTGATATTTTGTTCATGGATCCTGCCACAGGATCAAGCTGAGGTCTTGAATTTCTAATGTCTCTAAAGTACCTTATATTTTACACTCTTTATACAGCTTTTCCAGTTGTAAAAGAGATGAGAACTTATATTTTCTTGTGTCCTTTATATTTGTTGTATGGTTTCAAATCAGAAATTTGTGTGTTCTTTAGGAAGTACACAGCACAAGAAAACCTAGTTCTTTACAGAATTGCTCAGAAAATATTGCACTTTAAATAACAACTGAGAAAACCACAGACTTCAATGGCAGAATCTCTGCTAGCTGCATTTTTGCTAGCTGAGTGTTTTCGGATTACAGGATTAACACCTGAAAATGATGTTTGAAATAGCTGAAGCTAGATTTTTGCACATGTCAGCTCTGAAATTCAACTTAGCATCTGCTGGGAGAATTTTTCTTACTTGTAATAACAAGATTTTATGTCTCCTTCCCAAAGTCTGCATTGTATAAAGAAGCAGTCATGGGCACATATCCTTCAAAATCCTTCTCAGTGCTCTTGCCATCACTATCCCTGCTTTAGTTATGATATCCAGCTTTTTCCAAGTTTACAGCTACTGATAAATTTGTCTGTAATGCTGGGTAAAATCATGGTCCAAACGCAATTTCTGAAACAAAATCAGGAAGAAACTTCCTCTTTTTTTTCTGTGCTTTAATGCTTTTGTCAACCCTTTGTAGCATAGTTGAAATACAGGAGACAGAAACCAAAGCACTGACAGTGCAGCCTTTCTTCTGGAGACACCACTTTCCTGAAAAATTCCATGTACAGTTCTCCATATTTGTGTATGTGTCTAGCTGGTTGTCTGTGTAATACAGAAACCTTATTGTGACTAAGATTGGCAGTGGGGATATAGAACTTGACAGCTGCACTTCATTTCTCGAATGCAAGTTTTTGGCACGTTTGCAATTCTTGCAGTAGGAAGTGTTTGTCTGAATAGTGGCATCTATTATGAACTTGGAATTGAGAATAGATTCTTGATTGCCTAAAAAGCACAGAATGTCAAATATCCTAAGGCCAAAATAATGTTTACAGCAATTACTTTTGCCTATTACATCCTATTTTAGCAAAGTAGGAGGATTTTTGTTTTCTTTTAAACTTCTGAGGAGTACATTGGAAGCACTTCATGCTGTTCATATTCATTTTGTTTTAAAGGGTTTTTACTTCTGTTTTCTCTAAGTATTCCAAAATGCCCACATAAAAGACTGTATTGTAAAATGTCCCAATTAGGAAGGTTCAGATGGTCCTATGAGATGAATATAACATGGAACTTAATTCAACCTGATAGAAGTTTTCCACTTAATCTGAAATCTTAATCTGAAGCCTAGGGCTTCAAAGAATCTGTTTTCTTAGAAGTTCTAGGATATACTTACACCGAATTTTAAAATTCAAGACAGTTTCAGTCATTCAGTGTGTGCTAGAATGACTAGAAGGAGTATATGGTCATGTGGCAACCTTAATATACTTCCCATGTCATTGGTAAGGCATGGTTTTGTGTGCCTCTAGTCCAAAAGGGTGGATTCTAAAATTGTCAGATTTTTAATTTTGTTTTTCATGTTTAATATACTGTTCATGTTCCTCCTCTTGACTTGATGCTAAATATTCAAAGTTGTGAAAGTAGGAGAGATTTAAGAACTCTTTTGAAACTAGGAACTCAATTAGAGGTTTTTTTTGTTAACTGTTTAAGAGCTGAGCCTTGCCCTTATGCTCTTGGTGTGACTTTTTTCTTAGAAATCACAGATCATTATGTTTAGAAATGCTAAGGATTCTCCCTTATAGCAATGGGGAGAGAAATAAATTACGTGCATTAGAGCTTCAAATGACTTCACCTTGTTCCATGTCTCTAAGGAGTGCAGCAAGAGGTATGCTCATGACAGGGTTTTGTTGGTTTTCTTTTTTTTTTTTATGTAAAGGGGAGCAAACCATCTGTGGACCCATAAACAGTGAGTTCCTTTCCGGTCAACAACAGGTAGAAAGTCTCCTTTAACAGTCTCATAGCTGAGCTGAAGAAATGTATCTTTCAATTTTTTAACCCAGTCTGGAAAGTAGGAAGTCACTGCAGGACGTTGAAAGCTGGGGGTTTACAGTGCATTCACTGTGGGTTATTGGATGCAAGAATAAAAATAATTGAGTTACGAAAGGAGGAAGTATGAATTTTTTAGGCAGAATTAAGGCAGATTTAATTAGAAAGTATTTTTAATTTAAAGTACAATGTAGCCAAACTATGAAACACACAATGTAAAATTTCATAGCTACAAACAGTTTGACTTCTTAGGTTATAATGATTAAACATACAAGTACTATTTTTAATTAATTGGTCAAAGAAAATAAATTTGCATTTGAAAAGCTTGTTTACATAAACACAGTAGTAAATGAACTTAGGTAATACATGTTTGTTATTCTTAACTCCAGTGGTAAACTACTTAAGAAAACTGAAACAGCAAAGAAACAAAGAAAGCAAACAAAATAAAAGTCATTCTATGCCATTTCCTGATTAAAGTGTGTAGGTACTGCTTTGAAAGAGTTTTATAAAATATGGTGTCTATGCCATGAATGTTGCCATAGTACTACCAATTACAAATGCTTGCAAAACCAGGGATTATTCGGCAAGGTCATCTCCAGACCAGAGTACTTCGGAAAATAGTGTTTCATTTCCAAGAAAGAGAGAATATTCTAAAAATGAGAAAAGAAGTTGTTCAGAGGAAGTTGTACAAGAACAGAATAGAGGATAACCCTGGATTTTCACTTAAAGAATTCATCCAGCATCATTCACTAGCAGGCGCAGGAATCTCATGGGAATGTTTTGAATAGTTATATGCAATAATATATTGCACATTAGAAAAGGGATTTGAGGAAAGTATTGACAGAAACAGTTAGCTAAGAAAGTAACCAGAACTCAATATGATAAACACTGAAATAATTCCTTATGTTGTTCCTTTATCTTTTTGGATAGGTATTTCCTTTTTTTTTTTCCCCCAAGCCTTTAATGAAATATTTATTTGTTCTGATGCAGCTTTTAGACTTGGACTTGTTTTGGCTAACAATTGATACATTAAGTTAAGAAAGAAATGAAAGAAAGGGAAGAAAGAGAAGAAAGATGAAAGGGGGAAAAAGGAGGAAAAGAAGAAAGGTAGGAAGGAAGGAAGGAAGGAAGAAAGAAAGGAAGGAAGGAAGGAAGGAAGGAAGGAAGGAAGGGAAAAGTAATTAGTTTAATGTTGGCAGCCTCTTTCACAGAACTGCTGTAACTACTGCACTTTGTATAGACACGTGGCTTTTCTCATGCTTCTCTCTCTTCTTCATTTTTCACCTCTTCAAATCTACCAGCAAAAATACACATTTTTTCCTACAGTAACACTGTGTTTTGCTGAAAGCAAAGTTTATTACAAAGATTAATGATATTAATTGTACAAAACTAGTGAGGATTTTGTTCCTTCTTTACCCTGAATAACAGAATGACAGGCTACTTATCTACAGAATCTTGTAGGAATTATTTACATCCTCTCCTGATGCATCTTACTTATTTCTCCCTCCACTTCCCCCCCCTCCATTTCTCTGAAGCTCTGGACATTGCCATGGCTCCAAGGATGTTGAGCTGCTTGTGCAAGGGTTGCTGTTTACTTGAATTACTTCCCTGATCCTTAGTTGTGCCATTTAGCTTGTTCATAAACTACTTGCCAGACTTTTGAATCAGCATGCCTTTTCTTTTCTCAAGATCATCTGGGAAGTGTTCCATTTAACAAATTTTTTGTCGTAGGGGGGCTGATGATATGTTCAATTTTTCCCTTCCTCAGGAAGTGCACCAGTTTGTGACCTGAGATCCTTTGTGCAAAAGATATGTGTCTAACTGTCATTTCCAGGCTTTTGGTTGTATGTGTGTGGTAAGCAAGCTATAGAGTCTTCTGAAACTGATCCCTTATGTAAAATTACTGACCCACGTGATTCTATCCAGCCCTGTTCTCATAGCCCTTCCAAAAGAAGTACCCCCAAGTGAATCTCCTGTGTATGTCAGGTAATAATTTTTGGTAAAAAATTTGTTTTCAACTTTTTTATTATCCATTGTCATGGGCTCTCAAAACTGCCTCTCTTGATTAATATGGTCATAAAATTTCACACCATAATTAATTCCGTTAATCAGTCTTTTGCAGCTTATTTAGAATGGCTTGCATAATTAGATCTGTGTTCTCTGTAACTGTATTTTGTTAAATAAAAAGAAACATGACAGATAATGTATTAATGGAAAATTAACAATTTTTGAATCTTCCATTAAACATTTGTTTTCTAATCAAAGCATATTAGTGCATGCATTTATATTTGAAAAAATATTTTTGTTGTCTTCATCAGGAACTGTCATAGTCCTGTTACAGGGTTTCAGTGTTTTCTCATTATATTAGAAGCTAGACTATACAAAATATCTAAAGACAACTGGATTAATAATCATAACCTGAAATAAATTAATGATCACTCAAGATCTGAGATTTATCCTTGATTTATCCAGATATTAATTTAATGGTATTTTAATGCAATGGTGCATGGGTGCTGTTGAATTAAAAGCTCAAACTCTGCAATGTTGACATTATTTTCTGTGCTGGGGGTTTTTTTTGTGCTTTCAGCATCTTCACCCTCACTCCAAACCCTTCACATGCATGGCACAATTTCATGGGAGTTTAGAATAGGTGTGTTTTTTTTTAATACAGTGTCCTGTCCTGGAGACCTAAAAATTAGAAGGTGGTGGCTTGTATATGTTTGAAGTCCTCTGACTAGAAGAGAAGAGAGGAGCACATTGTGATTCAAAGTCACTAGCAAGCCAGCAATAGCAAGGGAAACATATACATATGCCTGTACATGAAAAGAGCAAAGATGAGGAGATATAACAGAACGGCATGTAAGTGAACAATAAACACAGAAAATCTAAAGGGACAGAAGAAACCAAAGGAGGCAAAAATTATAAGCAAAACTATATGGTTTGACTAGTGTCCATTTTGTCTTTGGTTTTAGGTTTTTTCTTTTGTACGCGAGGCAACATAAATGAAAATTATATTAATACTAATCAGAATTTAACCTGCTTTTGTAGGCAATTGCTATGTATAATGAAAATGGGACTCTGTAATTAGGAATCAAACTCTTTTTTTAATTATCTTAATGTCACTTTATGCTTCATCTACATGATAGAATATTTCCCAAAAAATCTGTCGCTAGGCAGAGACTTTTTTTGAAATTTGAAAGTTAGCTATGCATGATACCGATATATTGACCCAAGATTACTTATGTTTTATTACATAGCAATAACATTGTTTCTCAAAACCAATACTATGTACCCCTTACAGAAGGCATGGCATTTTGACATGGAACAAAAGATTTTTATTTTACAATAAGGCTTTTTAAACTGGGAGATGGCAGTGGCAGCTTCACTAGCTCATGGTTATATGGTAGATTCATCTTATAGTTATGAGCCACAAACACATCCCAGAAACCTTGGTGAGAAGAACTGAGAGGCAAGGGAGTGAATGTACAACTCCTCAAGGACCCTGTCCTGGGACAGTGCTGGGACTGGGAGCCTGCTGTATCCTGTGATTTCTTTCACACTATCTGGCAATTTGAATGATATAGTAGTCCCCATGTTAGTGGTGGTCTCCCGCTACTCCTGTGAATTAGCTGGTGGCAAGAGAGCTGTTCATAAGCCACATGTGTCTAAACCCCACACACTGATTGCCCATATATTAAGGATGTGAGCATATAAGGAATTCTGTGTGATGATCTGTGTCAGCAAGAGATAAATTTAACCACAAAGGGATAAATTAGATAAAACTAATGAAATACACATTCCAGAATGCAGGCAATTAGCCAAAGATGCATATTTCGACCCTGTAAGGTATGTGATGCCATTTTAAGTAGGTGGGAAAGCAGAAAAGCAGGTTTGCACATGTTTTTTCTTCTTGGGAACCATTCTGTACTGTCTAGGAACACTGTTTAGATCAGCTAAGCAAGGAAATAACAGTATTTAGTAATCACTGCTTCATTCAAAGAGATTGAGACTTTTGATTCCAGTGCTTCAGAATCCTGTTTTTAGATGATACTGTGCTGGATGAAATTAAAAGCGTACTGAACAATTTGAAGAGTAGTAGGCTATATTAGATCTAGAGTGAATACAACCACCAGAAGAATGTTATTGTTTGCATTTGTGAGTTTTGTTGTAATTTTTTAAGCAGCTTAGTTCCTTTTTTCATGAAAAGGTTTTCTATTTATTGGAATGTTAGCTGGGAGCAACCACCAGTAGCTTTTGCTTTTCTAAGAGTTGACTGAGCCAACATGCAAAATCACCATGTATGGTATGGTGGGTACGTTCATGTACTGCGTGCTCTGTGACCTTACTGGTTCAGAATTTAGCTCAGATGTCTTTTTCAAGTAAAATAAATATGACAAACTGAACACCCCTCCTAACAACACTCTTTAAAGGAATGCGCATATATCTATACACACACACACACTTTATATTTATATTTATATTTATATTTATATTTATATTTATATTTATATTTATATTTATATTTATATTTATATTTATATTTATATTTATATTTATACTTA
>VXAY01002466.1:29632-40750 GCA_013399855.1 Oxyruncus cristatus
TTATATTTATATTTATATTTATTTATGTTTATTTATATTTATATGTGTGTGTGTGTTTAAAAATTCTGATACAGGCAGAGTGAGTCTTAAGAATACTTTTTTCTGTAAATGTATATATATAATGTGCAAACTTAGATGGTACTAATCATTTTACGTCTATGAAAAATAGCTTGATATTAAAGGATATGCAAAATAAAGCTTGGTTATAAAAGGGGATAAAGCATTTTTCTTATTAAGTTTTAGGTAAAACTTTTGGTTTCTTGCCTCTAGCTGGGGGAAATATAATTTCCAGGTGTCAAAGTTGTCTAACACTCTATGAATATTCATTTTAATGTTATTTAATGATATGGTGACCAGCAGTCACTTCTATGGAAGACTTACGGCATAAAAAAATACAGATTTATTTAAAAAGTGGTAAACAGCTCTTTTCATCAGTGTGGCAGTTACAATATGTGATTCCGATATTTTAATCTCTGGGACATTGCAGAGACAATCAATAAACAGGTGTATGAAGGTTATTTAATTTTCATATGTCCTATATTCCCAAAAGGATAGGACTGCTACAATAATGGTGGATAGGATAGTTCTTGTAATACTATATCATCCTATGTTTGATCTGCATGTGCTCTACGTTACTACTTTTGAAGAACATTAAAGGCCCTCCTGATTCTCATGTGAACTTAATGCTGTCTGGGGAATGAAGGGATTGAGAACAGGCCTGTAAAGAAGGACTTGGGAGTGCTGATGGATGAAAAATTGGATATGACCAGGCAATGTGTGCTTGCAGCCCAGAAAGCCAATTGTATCCTGGGCTGGATCAAACGAAGTGTGGCCAGCAAGTCAAGAGAGAGTCTGTCAAAAGAGACAGACTTTTTAGCAGGGCCTGATGTGATAGGACAGGGGGTAATGATTTTAAACTGGAAGAGGGGACATTCAGACTAGATACAAGGAAGAAATTCTTTACAACAAAGGTGGTGAGACAGTGGAATAGGTTGCCCAGAGAAGTGGATGATTCATCTCTGAAAGTGTTCAAGGCCAGGTTGGATGGGGCTTTAAGTAACCTGGTTAAGTTGAAGATGTCCCTTCTCGCTGCAGTGGCCTTGCACTAGATGACTTTTATAGATCCCTTCCAATCCAGACTGTTCTCTGATTCTGTAATTCTATGGTTGATTTCATGATTCTGTGATTCTGAATGAAAAATAGGAAAAAAATAAAATTATTTGTCCAATGCAAATATGTGACCAGAGTTGGCAGGAGGAAGAAATAATGGTTAAAACCTCCGTTGAAAGTCGCTATCTATCTGAACATACAGGGAGTTGAGAGAGAGGTAGTGTCAACTGACCACATGAAATTCCTTCCATGTATTTTAGTTGTCAACTGTAAGATAGCTTGATGAGGAATGTCTTTGGATTAGATAAAAGGGTGAAAAAGAGCTATTTTAATATCTTCAGGTTTGTGTTCAAGTCTGTGTCTTGACAACGATGGATAGAAAACTTTTCAGTGTGATCTCCATTGCTTTTCCAGTGCAAGCAAATGTAGGGGGGCCCATAAAGATACAGTAGATTTGTTCAAGGACCAGGTGTGGAAGCAGCACCACTATTTGACTGTTCTCTTTGACAGATGACTTGAATTGAAGACGTGTCTGGAGCAAATATTACCTCATAACATATTTGGCACCAACACAATTGGAACGCTTATAAAGGAAAATAGTAATGTGCTAAAATATGAAAAGGAAAAAAAAATATTGTTTCCTCCATCCAAAATTCACATTTTGTCCATTATTGCAGCATAGATTGTCTGTTGGGGGAGTAGCTTATTTTATTCACTACTCTGTGTATGAAAATAGGTGATGCTTCCTGGATAAGGTATGCCTGGACATCTCAAAACACTTGAACAGTTTCTTCTTATGTGATAATATGCAGTCTTACTAATGATTGAAGGTTAGCAAGGAGGTCACACTGTGATTTTGTGTGCTAGCGTATCAAGCCAACACCTTCTTCCTGTTTTTTCAGACCTAATTACCTGTAAGCTACCAGTGAGCCAGTAGCAAGCTGTATTTAGAGCAATTTCTGTAGTAACACCTGGTAAGATCAGGGCCTACCAGCTCCAAAATGCATGACAGTTGAGCCCACCCAGCAGTCTGCTTTCAATTTTCTCACGAGCATTCCTGGTTTTGCTGTTCAGCCTTTGGGAACGTTATAGACCAGTTTTCCTTTTCTTCTCTAAAACAAATGTCAGCAGAGTCAAGATCCATAAACTCACTGTTGAAAAGTGAAAACAAGTGCTGACTTAGCCACAGGGAGTTGGAACCAGGTTGCTCCCATAACAGGTTTGCGTAGAAATAACTGCCATGATAGCTGGGAGGATCTTGTAAGTTTGCTTTTTATTGAAATTTCCATATGGGCATCTGGCATTGTGCTTTTGCATCATTGCTTGAATTACACGGGCTGCGCAAACTGTTTTGGGACACCAAACAGTAATGCTTGTTGAGACCATTCACTCATTGGAGTGGCGTTGAATCAGTGTTGTCTGGTGTTAGCCACTGCGCCCCTGTGGTGTTCACTTCTGGGAACTGTGCTGATACGAGTACAAACTGGCAGGTGCAGACAAACTCTTTCTGGCTTGTATTTCTCCTGATCACATTCTGAAGGTGAAATCAGAGCTATTCTTTGCTTTTTGAGAGTTGCATAACTGAATTAGGTAGGGTTAGCTCCCTTGAAGACATGCGATGTGCTGCTTACATCATCTCTGCAGTGAGAAATAAATCCAGCAAACAAGACTGGTTTCATTAGCCTTAACTTTATAAATTTTCCACACTAGGCAGTTATCTAGTTAACATATGGATTGTACAATAGATGATCCCAATATGACTATGCTGTAAGCCACTTGAGGGATTCAGCTGCTGTGATCAATCACAAGAGCATTTGCTCTAGGGCCATATGTTATTATTTATAATATATACTGTTTATACTTCATGAAATTCCCTTATCACTCCTTATTTCCTAAAATCAATTTATTGAAAGAAGGAGCCAAAAGATTTATCATTTTTATAGTAAAATATCTGACTTCACCTGCCAGAAGTAGCCAAATTGATTTTTAACGTCTGTTAATGATTTAACTTTCCCTTTTTACTGACGTCAGTAGAAGGGTGTTACCACTCCCAGTCCTCAGTGAAAGGGTATTTTCATTTTACAGAAAAATATACTGCTTGTCTCTGCATTTATATCTGCATAATGTATACTTCACTTTAATTTCTTGCCAGTAAAATGTTTAAACTTTGGGCAGAACCTAGATTATAGGAAAACTGGAGACTCTAAATGTCATGCTGGGCAAGAGGGCATAGAAAGGGGCTTTTTAAAATTATTCATATCTTATATTTACTCCTCTTCTTCTCTTTATTATGAATACATAACTGAAGACATTACTTTGGTTTGCTTTCTTATAAATCTTCTGGTTACCTTTAAGTGATACTCAGATGAAGTACTGATTAAGTTAAGCCCCAAGGAGTGCGTGTGTGCATATGCATTTTTAGAATAAAACACATTTCAAAAGGAATAGAAGTCATTAATCAATGCTGTCTTAGGCCTCATGATATATAACATAAACACAGATACTATTTTCTTCATTTCACAGGAAAAAACATTTTCTTAAAGCAATGATTAGCATCATGTTCTGTGTAAGGCCTGTACGGATTTTAGTCTTAATTGTCCTTATGTGACAGATTTTCTTTGTTCAAATGTATTTTCCACTCTTATTAAAAGGTTGATATAAATGCCTAACCTTGATTATAAGTGGATGAGAGATTACTTTGTATGTAATATCAGTTAAATCAAATGCGTCTTTATTTACACGTTCTTCACAAAAAATGAGTTAGCCAGAGGTTCCTATCTATCATATTTTCATTTTTTACCTAATGTCTTTTTGTCAAAAACATTTTATATAAATTTTAAAACTTTGGTTTGCCAATACTTTTATTTTGAGGGCTTTCCATATGCAGAATGGTTCTCTTATTTCATGGTAAGAGAAGGAAGAGCACCCATTACAGAGTAGCCAGAGGGATGAGAAAGATGTGCACTATGAGGAGTTTGAAATCTCTTTCTCCTGTTCTTCATTTGTAAGCTGTCACTGATAACTGCCATTGCAAAGTCATGGTATGGTTCTTTGTTGCTGAAGAAGGAAACTGTGATGGAAAGGCCATTCATGTTGGTTAATTCTTGAACAGGGAAAGAACTTTTTAGGCTCCCTGTTATGTCAGAATCGTTTATGCACCTTATGGAACATGTGAATTTTTTTCTGAAAGTGCCTCTTTTGCTCTGTTCAGTATATGGTAAGCTTAGGAATACTGCCTTCCTAATTTAGTACATGTAGGTCAACATCTGGCATCTTTGCAATTAACCACTCTAAATCTGTGGCCTGGTGGCAGCTTGTGAGGCCACAGGCTGGTGCAGAAGGCACTGAGCTGTTTTTAAGCATCGCAGGAATCTGATCTATTTAAACTTCAAATGATCATGTTTTGAGGTTTTTTTCTGATAGGAAAAAAAAATATTCTGAAATTTTTGAGCTAACCATTGGCATGAACTGTAATCTTTAATACCTTGTTGTATTACCTGTTGTATTAATTCCTCAGAAGGGAAAGGTTCTTAACTCACACTCACTTTGAAGTCTCAAATCAGATTCAGTCATTAAAAAAGAAAAAAATTGCTGTGTCTGAATTCTGAATAGTAGTCAGTTCTCACTAAGGCTTACTTAAAGTCATGTTTTAACCTGTTAAAATTGTATTATCGAAAACATTATTTTTAAGGTCTGTCTGAAGAACCTAGCCTTTTTGACTATTTTGCTCTGGGCAAAAGTGAAATGTTGCATTCTTCAAATCCACTTGCTATAACTTGAAGAGTGGTAAGCAGTTATTGGTCAAGATAATATTGATATTTTAAATTGTTTTTATTAAAAATGATTATATTAAAATTAGGCACAGCATAACGTCCTTTTCTTCCCCTTCCTTTCCCTCTCCACTGTCTGAGAAGATCACTCTTCAAGCAGAAGAAATAATTTTTTGAGATTATCTTCCGGAGACTGACCATTTCAGTAGTCCCTTTACACAGATGGATACCTGTGTTAATGGTGATACTAATTTTTCAACCTCAGGAGAAGACTATCCTTATTTTCTCAAGGTCTTTCTTACACCAGGTTAGCAATAGCTGGAGTAGTTCGTTACCTACTCTAACAAGAGCATAGATAGTTACAGCCATATAATTCCATTTTTCTCCAATAGAAACCACATTCCATGGGCTGAGTATATGAATGAGCTTGCATGTGGTGAGATTACTGACCATGACAGGAACTTATACCAGAGGGAAAGAAATCCCAAGGACAGTAGCAGTTCATAAAATATGGTGTGTATACCATGTCTAAGGGATTTCAAACCTGGGAGGAAGCACGAGAACATAACCAGGAGCCTTTAAATAGGGGGAATAGGTATGACAGACATACGAACATACTTTTCTCTTCATTAGCAAGTCAGGTAACTGGCAGGAATTGGAGAACAAGGGAAGATTGGTAGAGACAGGTCATAGGCAGTTTAATTATTTATGGATTTATGTGGAGAAGCAACTTCACATGGGCAGGACACATATCTCTGAGGGTGATGAATGTGTGGTTCAGTCAAATCAAATGCTAAATTTCCTTACCCCTTGGAATCCGTACAGCTTCCCTTTGATTACATAGCTAGCGTATACCATTTTTTCATCAAGTATGTTTGCCCATACAGTGAGCAAATCTGTGCAATGTAACTATATCACTCCAGAAAATTGATTTCAAACGTGTCCATAGGTGGGAGAAACACTATAAAAAGTACACTTCGGGGCCCACTGAAGTACCGTTGAGAGTCTTGGCTAGCAATGTAGCAGCCTTTTCATTTGTTTGCCTAATTGGGATAAATACTCTTTCAGGGAGGTAACAGAACTGATAACAGAAAGCTTAGCACCATGGAAAAAATTGCAGAGAAAAATGACTTGGTTTAGTAATTGATGCAGGATGAAGAATGCATGGTTCACATAAGATCATAGTAAAAAGCATGAACTGCAAAAAGTTATCTGGGAAATAGTTGTATTCCACTTGTTCTGTACTTAAAATGGCTTTCACAAGACATGAATTGATGCAAAGAACTTAATGAGGTTCTCAATTTTTTTTTCAAAATGAAAACAAAGGACTGGTGATACAAGCTGACAAAATTCATTATTCAAATCAGAACCACGTCCTCAACTTTCTGCTAGCAGTTAGCTGTGAGGAAAAGTGTGAGTAGACCATTTGTATAATCTACTGCAAGTACAAAACTGGGCCTATAAAATAGACTGACTTGTGTTACTCTTTGATTTTTTAATTTGGTACTTGTTTGACAGTTCTTACTATTGACAGTAGAAAAACATACCCTAGCCTTCTGAAGCATGGGAGGTGTACTGTGTGTTGCAGTTCTTATGAACAGAGCATGAAATCTCCATTGGCTAAAGGGCGACAAGTCACTACAAGCAGGAGTCAGAAAGTTAAGAATGCAGCAATCTTTTAACACAGAGAAGTAATAATATTATGTTTTCTTACCTGTAGTAATCAACCATTTGTTGCAACATTTTGATGGAGGTTCTAATTGTCCTTTACTGCATGTGTCATTTGGTAACAGAAGGTGAAAATGGAAGCAAAAGTTGAGTTAATTGAAGGTCTTTTTTTTTTTTGGTAGAACATCCATGACACCAATGTACACACTTTAATCACAAGTTAGCAATGTAGGAGTGTTCTTCTCTCAGGGATTGGATGCAAGCTTTGAAGAAGCCTGACTCTTTTGAAGACCTAAATGGAATTTGACATCCAACCTGAGTTCTGTAAAAACCTACCTTACAAACTGCAATTAATACCCCACACAAGCAAGTGGATAAACCAGAATAGGCTTACTAAATTTAAAAAAAAATTAAAAAATTTAGAAAGATTAAAAAGATACAAGATGTCAAAATTTTATTTTCAGAGGCAAACATTTTTTACTAAGAATCAATGAGTTCTGGAAACATAGATGAATATGAGCATTTTACAAAACAACTTTTTGGTTAGGTTAGGCATTTTAAGGCAATATGGATAAGACTGTGAATCGTTTATATAGTGCAAATATTTTTTTCAGGCTAATCCCATTTTTTTATTTTTTCTTTAGGAACTCATTAGTTATTCCATTGAATTATGCCAAAGTCCTTCTCAATCCAGCATTTCCTTAAGTTTTCCTCATATTACACCCACCTTATTCCATTCAGATCAGTAGTGTTGCCTAAAGAGAGAGCACGGAGAAAAAGACTCCAGGCTGTTTTAGTGTATAGGATAAGATAAAGACAGTAGGTCCTTTAACCAGCCTCCAGGCCCAGGGAGTACACATAACGCGTGCGCGCCCCGACAGTGGTTCTATGATTTTATAATAAGGTCCATCCAACCCCAGATCTGTCCACCCCCAGTTCTGCCCCCCGACACGCCCCTTCGGGAGTTGGGTCTGGAGGCGTTTGGGACCCCTTCTTCCTCATCCTCATCTTCTTCGCAGCACATACAGTCCTTGGAGCTCCTCCAAAGTTCTGGGCTTGAAGGTCGCTCTGTCTGTGTGATATATAGGGTGCTTTTCTACNTATTATGCTTCAGGGTAGGGGCTATAATACAGCTACATTAAAATCTACATTTACTACACAACTACTTCTAAAATCTACAAAAGTTAAAAAAATCCAGAAAGCTCTGAGGCATCAGTCCCCCCTTTAGAGATGGACAAAACTCAGTCTTGTTCAATCTCTACCGGTTATACTTAGCATTATACCAAAGGGATGACCAACACCTACAGCACTGGGTCATGTAATGGGCTATTACACAAACTATGACCTATCTACTAACTATGTACATCACTAATACAAACAGTTGTTTTATCCAGGTCCAGTTTGGTAACCATGAAGTTAGTTTATAGAAGGTATCTCTGTAAACCTAATGACACATTCTCAGGAATCATCCAGTGGAGAACTTAAACTTTTTGCCAAATTTCAGCCGAATCCATAGTGCAAATCCAGCACTCGCTTTCATGAAAAATATTGGATGCATTTTTACTAAAACCAAATGTAAATTTTGGTTTTAAACCCAATCCATAGTTACCACTGGTATTAGACAATACACACAGAAAAATAGTTTAAACATCATTTTAACAGTTTGTAACAGTCTCTGTTGTTCCACTTGTCTCAGGAACAGAGGCTTTCTTCTCTCTGGGTAGTGAATCCAGGGTTCTTTGCCAACAGCTCTGACCACGATGGAGATGGTCAGCAGAACTTGAAACAGTTCTTTCCATTTGGCTTGCAGGGGTTTCAGTCCCACTCTTTAACATAGGCTCAGTTTGTGGGCTGGAACAGGAGTGTCCAGTCCCAGAGGTCTAGATGACACAATGAATCTCTACAGTTGCTGCAAAGCAGAGTCTAAACCATTAAACTATTTTGCAGATTAACCTTCCCTTATGTGAGTAGGGATCATGTTGTTTTTCTGTCTTGGATTGTATGTTGATCTTTTAAAAAGGCCATATGCAGGACCTGAAGCGACATCATATATGTTTCTTGACAAACCCTGTTTGCTTCTGCTTTGTGAGTTGATGAAGTGTGACTCTCCGTCGGATGACAGTCTCACAGGAAACCCAAATCTTGGAATTCCTGCATGTTGACTGTGTGAGAAGAACTTGAGCTTTTGTAACATAAAGTGATTAACTGCCAGTCACAGATCTATAGGCCAATTAGGAGCATACCAGAAGCAGGCTGTGTCTGAATGCAACACCAGACAGCACCCTGGCAGTGCCAATAGCTCATCACAGGGAGCTTGCACTCTCCAGACAGATTCCAGACCTTACTGGCGGACAGGCAATCCTGGCACAGTCTTCCACAGACTGCAGTCAATCATCTTTACCTCATGGAGTGGTAGTGCAGATACCTCTTGCCTCCATGGATAAAAGCATGCTCATGTATTGGGTTAGGTGCACTCGTGTATGTGCCTGTATGTGTTATGTGAACACCAACAGAACAGCTGTATTACAATAAAGCCAGGAAGCAATCTAAGCAAAACATTTAAGCTATCTAAACAAATCATCCCACTAGTGATGTTACCAGTTTGTTTCAAAGATTGTAGGCAAGATGCAAGTCAGGTCTCAGGGTCTCGTGGGAGGGTCCACAGAACCAGTGCTGTTGCAGTGCTGCGGGCACCTTCTCACCCCACTTTCCCTCCTAACACAGGACTCTTCTTCTGTGAAACTCAGCATTCACACACTCCTAGATGACACTGGATAACAAAACATTTTAGAGGCATAAGGTAGATAAATTTGATCTCACAATCATAAGAAATCCTGTATGGATTTCCCCACCAAACCATCCCTTCAGGAGCAATCCCTTTCACAAGCTGCAGTAGCCAAAGAGACGCAGATATTCCAAGACATGTTTGCAAAATGTTGTTAAACTGCTGGAATGGAACATATACAAATATGAACATCGCAAACTTTAAAGCAACCAGTGTAGCAAAAGCAATATTAACTTTCAATTCTGCTGTAATTAACAGTAAGGGAAGCCTAAAAGCAAAGTAGGATAGAAGATAAAAACCCCAAATACAATAGTCATGGCACTGTCTGGTGGTCTGACAGTATTTTTCAAATTGCAGTCTGATTCTTATATTACCACCTTTGGAGATCATAAGCTGATCTTACAACAGTTCTTAACTGTGACAGAAGCTTTTACCCATCTTAGGAATTCTTGTTACAGTCCAAACCCTTTTGTCTTGGTGTGTCTCGCAGTTATTAAGGCATGTTCCATTATTTGTTCACTTCTGCGTAAAAGTAGTTTCCATCCATACCACTTTCAGTCTGAGTTCTGATGGCACAGTTTCCAGGTCTGTCTGCTGAAATACACTTTCTGCAGTCAACTTCTGGTACACTGCTAGGTCACATTGACAGCAAAACAGTGGTCCCCCAAAAGGGGGTCCCGAGCTGAATCAGGGCACAGAGGGCAGGAATGTTCACAGGCTGCCAGCCTGGAACAGGCCCAGAGTACACCGGCCAAAACAGCTACCTCTTCTTTCCCCACACTGTTCCTGTTGGCTAGTCCAGCAGGTGGGGGGAGGGCCACAGCGGTGGGACAGTGCCGGTCGCTCAGCCTTCCGAACCTCCCGCACCCCCCGCAGGTCACCACAGGGGCAGTTACCACAAGAGCAGCCTTGGGTAAGCTTCTCTTCTGAGCTTCCCTTCTCGCTGTTGCATAAAGTATCTTTCCCGGTTTTCGACTAGTCCCGGACTCCGTTGCTATGGCAAGAGTAGGAGCCCGGAGCCCGAGGAGGCAGGGCAGTGCCATCCCGGGAGGTGCGGCGGGCCCGGGGGCGGCCCGGGGCAGGACCATTTGTGCCCTCGCCGCTCTCCTCTCCGAGACAGAGAGCCGGCCTGCCCGGTAGGTGGCTGCGCCCATGACGGCTTCGGGGGTCCGAAACTGGGCTTCCCGGAGCTATGGGGGAAAACCGAGGGTTGTGATTAAAACATCCGAAAAGATCTGAGGCATCTGCAGGTAACCAAAAATGGTGTGGCAAAGTGCTTACTGGCAGTTGTAAGGTGTGACTGTTCTGTTTTTTCTAACATAATCTAGCAAAGTCAAAAATACCACACTACTGTCCTAGTTAGAAGAGCTGAGACTAGTTCATCACTGCATGGGTGTAACCCAAACTGTGTATTCTATACCCTCTATGCCATTTCCCAGAAGCTTAACAATAGACCATCTGCAGCAGCTGCCCAGAGCACACCCCACCCCTCAGGCTCTGTGCTGGGTGTTAAGAGGCCTGTTGATAAGGGGATGTTGCAGTCCTCACACCCAGGACTCACAATCACCCACTGTGAAACTCCCTGCCCTGGGAAAAGGGGCTGGACATTGCTGCTGGAATGGGAGGAGATACAATCTTGGGGTTTGGGAGACTTCGGAACCACTTGTGGGATCGAGAGGAGGACCAAAAACCTCATCCAGACTGGGACCACTGCTCTAATTTGGATCACAACCACTGCCTTCAATTGGATTACAGCCACTGCCTTCAATTGGACCGTGACTACCA
>VXAY01002466.1:40940-58666 GCA_013399855.1 Oxyruncus cristatus
GTTTTCCTTTAAAACAACAAAACTACTTACAAAAAAAAAAAAAAAAAAAGGGTATTTCCTTTAGGCTGGAACAACTGCATTCTTAGTTAAACTTCTTTGCCTTTCAGATGCAAGGGAAAAGGACTTCCGATTATGAAGGCAGTTTGTTGAACTTCGAGCTATTGATAGAAAGGTTCCCACCACACTGCTGCATTCCACAAGTGCTTTTAGTTCCTAATGAGTATTAAAGGTTATGGTTTTGTCCCAACCAGGTTGAGTACAACTCAAAGAGACATTGAAATAAGAATATATATTTAAAGGATACTAGCCTGCCAAAATCAAACTCTTAATTAAACTGTCTGGATCTAATAGAGTTCTAATCCGTATTCTATGTGATATGAGTACGCTGCTGCAGTACTTAAGCTCTATATTTCACAGTGGGCTTGTCAAACCCTGGTCCTTATTCAAAATTAAAAATGCTGGAATTAATTTATGGCATTAGACAGGACAAGTGCCAAGCTGACATCTTTTTATTGATATATGTATTTTCCTTTCCTTTTTGTTTTTATGCATCTTTTAATTTTCATCAAGATCTGTTTCCAGCTATGCAGTGAAAATACTAATAAATTTATGGTTCAAAAGCATTATAGGCTTTGCAGACTTAAATGTTCCTGGGCAAAACTGCTACCAACCATGTGAAAAATTACTTGGATTTTCATCTCCCTGTTTTGTCGATGAGTATCTTTGTATTTTGCAAAATATGTTACAGGAATGGGATAGGCAGGATGAAAAGTATTTGAGGGCTACGAAGACATTAAACTGAGAGCAAATGATCGAATAGACAGATAGGACTGGATGTTTGGGTGGTATCTACTTTCCGGTACCCTTTGTCCTCCTTCTTTTGGGACACAGATCAGTGGGATGTGCTATCTAGTAAATGCTGTAGGACAGAGAATTCATCCTATGAATTCAGCATTCTTCCAAACCTTGACTTTGTTCCAGGATATGCCACTCTGGAGAATTTTCTGCATATGTTACCAAAGACAGTTTGTGGAAGCATTACAAACTTGATAAATTAGCTGCTTTGTGTTTGGGGTTTTTTTGCTAAGTAGTGACAGTGACCACTTCAGGGAAACTGGTGGATCAGTTACCTTGATTTTGCCGGTTCTTAACCCATTCTGTAGCAGTGGAATTTGCAGTGTAATTCACAGCAAGCTGTGAAGCTGACATTTGCCCCAGAGACCTAGTGAGGAATTGGGGATGAGTAAAATGTGTGAAAGCCCTACCTGTGCCACTTTTCCCCTGGTTATGCTCATTAAATCAGGGAGCAGGAGAAATATCTTGTATTTTACAGGACATTGTTTTTTTATAATATCAAAGCTTTGCTTTCATATTCCATCTTGGATGAAAATTACAGAGAAAAAGAATAAAACTGACAAGACCATAGTAGGTATGATGGCAAAGAACTGTCATTTACCCATGTCCTGGTAGCATATACCTCAATAACTGGATTATGCTCAAAATGAAAAAACAGTGCAGGACATGTTAAAAAGTGGTTCATTTCACTAGTGGCAATAAATACAGCCAATCTTTTAACAAGGATTTGGTTTTAGACGCGGAGCACAGCTGTGACCAGCGCTATTAACTTTGTCCATCTAGTACTCTAAAACTAGTAAGAGCAGTGCTTTTTAAATTCAATTACACTTGTCAAGCAAAAAGTAATTGCTAGTCATGTGGTAGTAAGAAATAGCTTCTAAATCCATTTCTCCAAAATATGTGCATGTCCTTCTAGTTAGAAACTAAATTTGAAACTACAGACATCAAAGAGAGTTTATCTTCTTTTTTTGGGGGGGGAAGATTATTGTAAAAGTATATAAGGGACTTTTTGGATTTTTAAGACTAATTTAAAATTTGCTTTTAGAAAGAATGTAGGACGTACATAAATGAGCTATTTCAGATTTAGTGTCATAGTAGTTTAGAACACGGTCTGTCTTTAATAAAGGAATATGGGAAAATGCTAGCTTTAGTACTAGTACTTGAAAAAAACCAAACATGACTATACATAAAGAATCCTGTCCTATATTGCTATTGTAATTGTTATTATTATGCACAGCATAATGGTTAACACTTCCATCACCTCTGACCAAGGGCTGTTCAATGATTCTTCATTTGTGGAGAGATCCCAGTGATACGGAGCAAAATCCATTAATTCAAGAACTGAGATGTGGTCCCCTAATTCATAATCTATTGATCCCAGATTTTCAGTTCATATACACCTGTCATCCTCTACCTACATTTCAGAAAATAGAAAGTAGTTGGCCATAGACTTGCTTCCTGGTCTTCTTGGTTTAGTCATAGACTTAAAGCATACTTTTCAAAAGGTTTTGTTAATAATAAAACGGAAATCTTCATTCTTCAAGCAAAGCTGTTGAAAACTCAAATAAAAAATTCGATATCTAGTTCTGAAAAGCTTTAATATTATTTCAAATCTGTTCCTTTCTAAACTGTTACTGGTTTGGAGAAGACTGATTGTAGAGTGAACACCTGAGTGTGCGCATGAAAATATGTAAAGTATTCTTCTGATCAGGGATATTAAGAGATCTGAATGTTGATATTTTAGATATAATAGCTCCCCTGATGATCTTCTAAGACCACTGTTCTCATTTTGTCATGGAACTGGAGAGGCAAGTTTCAAAGTTGCTCCTGCAGTTGTTTGTCAGTGTAGTAAATGAGGCAACGAACCTGTGGATAAGCATGTAGTCTAACAAAAGACTGCATCTAGAGGAACACAGTGTCACAGGTGAACAATACATCAACAGTTCTGAGTTTTGTGTGAACAGATTTCTGGATTTGTGAGACTTTGGCTAGACGTAGTATGTTCTTAGCTTATGAGCACTGACTTTTGCAAACTAAGTACAGAGAGTGGCCTTTTGGTTTTGTAAAGTTTTCAGGAGAACATTAGCAAAAATGTATCTTACAATTGTAAAATGTTGCTTCTATTTTGAAAATTTTCATCTTTGCAGTACAGTCCATCACAAATTTGGTTTTATTTTTGAATAATTACCACCAAGGTAGAGGTGCTTAAACCCAGTGTAAATACCAATACCATCTAAAAATAACATTTATAGGGAGTGCACTAAGGATGAAACTAAGTAAGCTGTCATTTTCAAGTGCTAATGCAGAGTTGAGCTAATCATTTTATGCTCTGATGATGCAACAGTAAATAATGTGTGTGACAGGATCTGCCAGAAAGTTGATAGTATCTTTATCCAACTTTCCCATAATTCTCCCTGTTTGATTACATGTAATGCCATCACATGGTTAAGTCCCACTCTACTCACTGTGCACTTAGCACACCATCCCTGTAATTCACATGTCGTCTGTGTGAGAGATGTGTGAAGAGATGTGTGGAGATCTGGGGCAGGCTGTGTTGTAAAGGTGTCACTTTGTGTACCTAGTAGATTATGAACACCTGTTATGAAAACTTGTTCAGGGTTATTTGCAGCAGCTGCTGATGAACAAAGCAGAAGTATTAATGCCCACAGTTAGCCTACTAAGCTGTGAGCTTCCTGGCTGGCAAGCAAGGAAGCTACAAATACAGAAAGCAGCGTTCAGTTAGTTCTGAAGCAGACTTCAGAATAGCAATAAGCTGTCTTGAGTCTTAGAGCCTTGCTTAGTTTCCCATGAAGATTTTCTGAAAAAATGCTTTACAATATAAGAGAGAGTAGATTTTTCAGTCAGGTTGCCATCTCACTAGGACATAAAAATCTAAATATGGGTGAAAACAGCAATCCATCAAACCCAGAGTTTTGATTTCTGACATTACGAAATAACAAAAGTCAAGAGATTATATGCATGCAATACAAGAATACTATCATATTTTTTATTATAAGGCTTCTAGTAGTCTGTGCCAATGGATCTCCTCCATGTTCCCTGGTGTCAAGTTGTCCTATGCGTTTAACTAGTATTCTTTGAATCTGTCTGTGTGTTTGACATTCATAGAATCTCTGCAGTGGTGGTAGCAGCAGTTTTGGTTGAGGTTAAAGTAAAAGCAAAATACATGTATATATACATACATTTGTTTCTTCAGAATAGGTGATGTCTGTAGTCTGTCTTCAGTGTGTAGTTCGTTTGAAAGCTTCCAATATGTTTTAGCAGCTCTTAAAATAATTTCTATAAGCTTCAGTTGATCGGTGGTCAGCTTCCCTGCCTCGCTCTCCAAAACAGCCAGCAAAGGGAGCGCCCCCCAAACTTGAACCCACAGAGCAGCTTACACATGGCTTGCACAAACTGGGAACAAACAATCCCACCAGAGATGTGGAGGGCCATTTATTTTGAGTAATGTGTTGATCATTTTGAATTTGTTCTGCATGAGGTTTTTAGAGAAAATGAGGGACATTTACAGGAACTAAAGGCTATATTGAGCTATATTGTTCTCCTACACAGATACAATAGGAGCTGAGTTTGATCTCCCATAGAAATTCATTACTTTAGAACTTCTTGCTGGCTCCGCCTGCAGTGTTGGTATGTGGGAATGGTATAGGACAATACTGGCAGGGATGGATGAAACCCGAGAAATGAGAAGATTGAGCGATGGTGAAGCAGTTATCAGTCTGATCCATTAAGAGTTTTAGTTACAGAATTACAGAATGATTGGGGTTGGAAGGGGCCTCTGAAGATCATCTAGTCCAACACTCCTGCTAAAGTAGGTTCACCTAGAGCAGGTTGCACAGAATCACATCCAGGTGGGTTTTGAATATCTCCAGAGAAGGAGACTCCACCACCTCTCTGGGCAGCCCGTTCCAGTGCTCTGTCACCCTTGCAGAAAAAAGTTTTTCCCAATGTTCAGAAGCAACTTCCTTAGCTCCAGTTTGTGCCCGTTGCCCCTTGTCCTGTCACTGATCACTGCCGAAAAATGTTTGGTGTCCACAAATACTTGGTTATGTGACAAACATAGGGGAATTTGAAACTTAAACAAGAAAATTAATTTAAAAAATATCCCTTTTGTTAAATCTTTATGCTGTTTTATGACTGCTGCCTTATATGTCACTATGTTAGTTCTATGTTACTGTGTTATAGTTAACCTTCAGTTGTAGTCAGACCCACAGAAATTTGCACCTAATCAATAGGGATAGTATCAAAAATAGGCTGGCACATTTTTATCTGCCCAGTGTGGCAGTCTAGCTGGCATTGGCAGTAGAGACCTATGCTGGGCTTGGCTGTGACTTCAAAATAGGAAGTTTTACAATAGAACTGGTGGGCAGTTAGTACTGACTCTGGGCACAGAGATGCAGAAATAGAATTTACATGTATTTTTGTCAGGTTTTTTGAAAGTGCTCTGAGGCTCCTAAAAGTGAGGCTACAGTTAACATAGCATCTTCTGTATGGATAGCATGTCCTAGAAGTGCTTTGTGTGGACTCCTGATGTATCACATGTATGGGATCATGTGTGGTCATATATCATGCTGAAATTTAGGATTTTGAGAAAGTACAACTTAAATGTATAAAGCTAAAGATTGTAGTGTAGGTTTTTATATATGAGTATATAAATATTAGGAAGCATAATTAAGATTGCTGGGATCTTAGCTTTGGTATATCTCCAATTCTTTAAAGCTTAATAGCATAATTTAAATGTTTGGTTTGTGTTGGTTTTTTTCACATGAGATTGATAGTTTATTGGTAGTCTCCATGCAGTCCTCTGAGGAAGGAAAACAAAATGAAGTCATTGTTTAAAGAAATGATAATGACCTCAGTGCAAGGCATTTGGAGAAGAAGGAAGAATTAGTGAAAAGAATTATTGTTATTTATGGCATTATAACAGAATATACTAGATAATATCTCTGATAATGCTCTTTCAGAAGCTATGTGAATTTTGGTTAATTATTTCACTTTATATGAATATGTTCCTTTAATGACCTCAAGGGCAAGATAGACACCAGTATTCAAAACTTCGTAATTTCTATTCTGCTTTATATATGAGAAAGAGATCATCTCTGCTCTGTGGAGAGCAGAATCTGTTTAACAGTATGTAGTCATGATATTGCAAACAAGGTGATCTGTATTTGTTAGAATACCACAGGTTTGGTGGCTTTTTAGTTTCTGGTTTGTTTTTTTTTTTTTTTTAACTCCCCCTTGTGGAAGTGTGTGAATGTGAGAGTCTTACCTTTCACTGGGAAAAAAACAGTTTGCAGTTGTTCTGATTACAGGGAAAATATTGAATATGTGCATTCCAATGATTTCAACAAAGGGAAGGGGAAAAAAAAAAAGAATGTAACAGAAATTTTACATCAACAATTCTGGGTGACATTAAAAGTAATTTTGGAGAATTTGGGGTGACCAATACTGAAATCTGGTCGTTGTGTCTACCTACACTGGAAATTGAACAGGATTCTTCTGGGTCTGACTTGTGTGTGAAGTGTTACAGAATTTCCTATGTGTAAAATATGTGAGCAGATCTCTGCTATGCTTCACAGGTGGGATGTACAAAAGTCAAAGAAAAGGTAAGATAATGTTGAAGGAATTTTGCATGAAATTAAGGTAAAATCCCCGGAGTGCCTGGTGGACATCTAGAGCCTGCATTAAGTCTTTCTGAAAACTTCGTGGCTATTCCAACTTAGCTAGACCAAAGCTGGTTAGCTAGACCAAAGCTGGAATTACTGTTTATCCATCGAACAGTGTTTTCATCTTCTGGAGGCACAGCTCCAGGCAGAGAGTTACCTCTTGCTGTTTAAAGTATAGGTCATCCAAGGCAATTCCTTCTCATCAGCACTTTCTCTTCTTTCTCCATGTAGCAATTGTGAGAGATAAAGCCAGACTACTGTAGTAGATTTCTAACACATTTAGAGAAAATACTACAGAAGCCTGTCATTCAGACTTACTCAGAGTTATGCTCTGATGGACAAAGCCTTTCAGCTGTGGAGTGCAGCCATGAGGTAATACTGGTGTGAAGCATGCTTGAGTATGCTCAGATGTTTCTGTCTAAGGAGAATTTTCTTCCATATTGCAAGCACCGTAGAGTTCAGTGGTGTGGCTCAGCCAAGAGACTCATTTCTGAGCTAATGCTTTAGTCTTGTTTCTGCCTGGCTTGCAGGAAAGAAAATAGAACCTTTGCTCATCATCAGAAAGCACCGTGTGTTCTCATTTTGGGTGGTTGTGGTTATAGTTGTTTGGGCATTTTTGAACAGTGCTTTTATTTTTTCTTGTGAGAAGATACAGATTCATCAAAACTGAAACAACTAAAACTCAGTGTTTGTAAAGTTTTGATCAAGTTCTAAGCACGCTTCAAAATTTTCAGAACAAATGTGATTGTTCTATTTTATAAAAGCCTTTTGCTTTGAAATGTCATCTACTTATAAAAAAATAACAAAATGTAACTATTTTGAAGTTATACTAATGAAAAATTATAATATCAAACATTTTTTAAAATTATTCATTATGTTACATACTTAGGTAAAAAAAAATATTCAACTAGGTTTATAAAATAATAATGAATATGCTCTGATAAATTTCCAGTTCACAGTGGCTAGGATTCTGTTTATGTGTATCAGACTTCGTTTGTCTGTTTAGAGGGAATTCTACTGTTGAAATTTAGGCAGACATTTATAACTGAATTTAAACAATCCGTGTTTATTTCACTTACTAAACTAGGTTACTGAAAGTGTTTGTCATGAGGCAAAATGATTCCTTAATTAATTTTGCAATTTGTTCTGAATCATTATCAAATTTTCTGTATCTGTTTCGAAGTACAGATGCCAAAACTAAGTTATGTGGTCTCATCAGTGCTCTGAATCTATGATATTGCAATAAACATCCCTAAACTGTTAAGACATCCTCTGGCAGGGGAAGGTGGATTTGGTATTTCCAGTACTTTCAAAATACAGAGTAGCATATATGCATGCAAACATCTTGGTTAACAATTCTGAAGTGATACTCTTAGTGACAAAATCACATAAATACGATCTCTTAACTAAATCCCTTCAACTGCTTGTGGAGATGAAGAACTTATTTTGTCTGGTATGTAGAATATGTAAGAGTCAGGTAGCATTTAAAAAATGTTAGTTTTTTGTACTTGCAGACATTTACTTCTGTGGATGAAGTCTAAATATCAGTAGAATTCTCAGTCACATGGTGTGACTCTTGGGCTTGGTCCCATGCAGGGCTAAGGGTTGTACTCGATAATCCTTGTGAGTCCCTTCCAACTCAGCATATTCTGTGATTCTGTGATTCTTTAATACTGAGACTGGGTATTTCTCTAGTTTGAATGATGCTGACTGTATGTCTTTAATAGTGTTACTGCTTTAGATCACTGATGATGAGCTTTAAGATGTGTCTGTACATACACAGCGCAGTTCAAGTACAACTTGAAGCAACTGCATTTGTTCAGCATTTGAAACTCTATCAGATGAGATGTGTGTCAAATTTGATAGGCCAGTGGGCACTCTAGCCCATCATAGCTTTTGGCTACAGTTCTGTTAAGGTGTGTTTCATATGGTACATACTTTTAACTACTCTGTTTGATATAAATGTGATGGGTTATCTGCTAATGAATTTTGAATAGTTACCAGAAAATATTTAACCTAGCAAATTACTAGTGAGTTTCTCAGTGCAAGATTAAGCTAAAGAAACTCCTTAAAAAACTCAGCTTAATTATGAAGCCAGTTTACCTCCTAGTTTTTACTTTCCTGGTAGTCTTTCCTGGAGAAGACCATAATTCAGCTCTCATGCTAGGGTGAAAACTGAACTTGTGGAAATTTTCTGTTAAATGTAAGCAAAGTTAGAATAAAAGATTAAAATAATTTTTTTTATTTAAGTTGCCATGCTAGTGGGGTAGAGCAATTTATTAATTTCACAGATTGTGTGATGTCCTTTGGATTTTACCTTAAATTCCTTGCAATATGAAAATTCTTCTATGGTCACGGGTCTCTTTTCAGTTAAAGGTGTGTTAAGTTGGTTCTGGTCTTCTGTCCTGAAATACTGAACTCTGAATTCAGCTGACTAGATCTTTATTGTCTGCATGAAGTAAAAATGTGTGTTAGTAGATCTACATGATACTTGAAAAGGGAAAACATATAATGAAGGAATATACATAATAAGAAAAGTACATATCTGTTGCATGAAGTTTGAGCTTTGACATGTTTTTACTGGGTGGCTAAATGCAGCTTTACTCTCTTGACTTGTCAGTACCCATGCAGTACTTCTCAGAGAACATGTTACCGTAGAAAATGAGAAATGTTCACAAAGTACCTTGTGCTGTAAGAATTTGGGATTTTTCAGCATGTAACAGTAGCTAACCTATAATGTTCACTGCACAGTTTTGTTTGTGTGAACTGGGAAATATCTTACGAGTCTGGTGTATATTTGTTGTATAATTACATCTGACGTGGTGGTCAAAAGTAACCCCAAGCAAACTGTGTTGAATTTTCCAAAGCTTAAGCATGACAGACAGGTTTGTAGTTGTGGAGAAACAACAGCTTGGCACTGTTGCTTTTTTACCAAACTTGAGGACAAAAATAAAAGGGAACCCAAACAAGGAGACAACTGCCATCCCCTCTTTCCCTCCTAGTCTAAATACAAGATGTGCTTGGCATCGCTGAAAAGCTGTCATGGAGCTTTGCTGCACAAAGGAAGAATTTGTGCTGCAAGCAAGATATTTTTATTTCAGCCAAGGAATGGCCAAGGGAAATATACAGAAGCTGTCAGTAGAAATGAAGGGTGGAATAGGATGCATGCATAGTGGCCAAATGGTCATTTTATTGTTGGTTCAACTTTGTGTGTTACAGAAATTAGTATGTATGATTGATTTTTTAGAGTTTTTTATAGCTTGCTCCAATCCCAGGAGTGAAAGCGTAGATACTTATCAAAATATGTTGCTGTTCTCAAATCAAACCCAATTGCAAAGTCAGAGATCGCCTCTCTGCCAGTGGAAGACCCAGTATGTATGGTAGAACCACCTGCCAAATGTGAGTCAAAATCAGAAGACTTTATTGTGCCTGAAAGAGACACAGAAAAACAAAGACATAGTTTCTACTGGAGTGCTGCTGGTAGGCAAAGATCTGCATTTTTAGAGTTATCCTTAAAATTTTGACCTGTCAGTTCATCCTGCTAGCTTATTAGCCCATTTCTCAAATTCTTTAATTGCTTTAGATGCTGAGAATTAGATACCTTTATGATTTTTTTCCTGTTTACAGTTATAGTAGTGGTAGACCTCTGGTGGACCAAGCTTCCCTTACACTTCTGCATTTTTTTGCACAGTGAGGTGCTTCACAACAGATACTTCAGAAGAGATGAGCCTTACTAGGCTAATATGTAGGTCTACATGAATACATGAATAACACACTGAATATTGTCTGTATTTCCTCCATTGCACAGTTAAGGAATAGCACCTAAACCACTAAGCATGCTGTCACAGATTTCATAGCCTAACAGTAGAATCCCTGTCAGGACATAGTTATAGTGTGTGAATAAGTGCCAAATGAGTAGTAATACTTTAGGAATCACAGCTGTTAAATTCTATAGAAAATAAGTCCCTGGATTTAACTCTTTAAAAATGCTTACAATCAGTGATAAGCTTGGGAGGAATTTCCTATGCAGACCTGTCCAGAAGGCACCCTTCAGGTAAGTGTGTGAATGGAAGTACACTGTTCTGTGTAGTACACAGAAAAGCTGATTGAAAACATATTTCCTACTTCAGCTGTTAGAAGTTGCATTACAGCATGTGGTAAACATTTGTAGTTTATCTGAAAGACAGCAGTCACTTTGTGGAAAATTGTTCTCGGTGCAGTAAATTTAAGTTTGTAGAAGAAGAAATATTTATTCTTGCTTTTTTTTTTTGTTAGATAGTCGTATCTTCAGCAAATTAGATAAATTCTGATAAATGGCTAAGCTGCCATTGGCTAGCCAGTTTCAGATATGTGTTCTGGATAAAAGAGAGAAGATTGGATTCTTATTTTTTGCGAAAGCAAGTGGAAGACTTTCACTTGATAATGTATTGGTTCAAAACAAACTCAAACATCCAAAGAAAGGATAAATATGTTCTGAAAAGCATTGCTTTAAAGGGCTTTTCTTTGAAGTTTCTCTAGACTATTCTTGACCAATCCTATTTTGACATGGTAAGAGCCATTACAGCTTTGCACACAAATATTTTGATGTTTGTTCCAGTTCTGTTATGTGAAAAAAAAAAATAAAAGCTTTGTGCTCAAATCAGTCATCTACTCTTAATTGAATTCTTTCTTACTGGGGAAGAGGGTGACCCACGAAGAAATAAATAAATGGTAGGGATATAAATGGAATTGGATGCCGCCATGTGTCCATGTCTTACTGCTTTCGTTTTCATGGCAATTTTAAAGAACTATATGGTCACCAAGACCATTTAGAAAAAGTGTAAAATACCAGAAATGAGGCGAGCTACAGGAGGATATCTCAAAGGAGGAAGCTGGAGGAGCTTTCCTTCACCATCATTACCTCCCCTTCAGGGAAAGGAAAGTCAGCATTGTTTGCCCATATCCTACAAACCAGTTGAAGTATACTTCCTACATATTCACCACACTTTTCTATCTATAGTACTCCATTATGGAAAATGCATTATTTGTGTGACCAGATATGTGACTGACAGAGAAAGCTATTCATAGAATCATAGAATGGTTTGGGTTGGAAGGGACCTTGCAGATCATGTAGTTCCAACCCCCCCCCCGCCATGGGCAGGGATACCTCCCACTAGATCAGGTAACTCAAAGCCCCATCCAGCCTGTTCTTGAGCACCTCCAGGGATGGGGAGTCCACAGACTCTCTGGGAAACCTGTTCCAGTGCCTCATCACCCTCACAGTAAAGAATTTCTTCCTAATATATAATCTAAACCTTCCCTTCTTCACCTTAAAGCCATTCCCCCTTGTCCTACCACTCCATGCCCTTGTGAAAAGTCCCTCTCGAACCTTCTTGTAACCCCCCTTCAGGTACTGTAAGAGTGCTGTAAGGTCTCCCCAAAGTCTTCTCTTCTCCAGGCTGAACAGCCCCAACTCTCCCAGCCTGTCTTCATAGGACAGATGTTCCGGCGCTGTGATCAACTTAGTGGCCCTTCTCTGGACTTGTTCAAACAAGTACACATGTATTTCCTGTATTGAAAGCCCCAGAGTTGGACACAGTGCTCCAGGTGGGGTCTTAGCCACCCGAGCAGAGCAGAGTAGAAGGTGAGAATGATGTCCCTTGAGCTGCCGCTTGCTCTGCTTTTATTACGGCGCAGGATGTGGTTGTCTTTCTGGGCTGCCAGCACACATTTCTGGGTCATGTTGAGTTTATTGTCCACAAACCCACCCAAGTCCTTCTGCTGCTCTTGATCTGTTCTCCCCCTGGCCTGTACTTATGCTTGGAATTGTGCTGACCCAGGTGCAGGACCTTGCACTTGGCCTTCCTGAACTTCATGAGGTTCTCTTGGATCCATGCCTCAAGCCTGTCAAGGTGTCCCTCTGGGTGCTCTCCTCTTCCTCCAGCATGTCAACCTCATCAAACGGCCCAGTGTTGTCAGCAAACTTGTTCACAGTGCATTTAATCCCACTGTCCATGTCACCAACAAAGATGTTAAAAAGTGCTGGTCCCAGTACTCATCATCATCATGGCTAGGCTTCGCGAACAAAGATTAGGGAAGGACTCTACCCACACTTGCTACAAGCACGTTGATGGCTAAGAAGGCCAATGTGAGATAGACCAGTCCTGTTACAAAGGGCACAGTGGAAAGTCTCCTTGGGTGGTACTGGCAAGACTTGGTTCTTTCTGCGTAGTCTTTTCTCCTCAGAAATCATTCTGCGAGTGATCTCAAAAGCATCAGCAGCGTTGTAGATGGTGTGTCTCCAGGACTCCTGATTGGAGGCCAGAGTAGACCAGTTATGGTGGTCAATATGGCCAAGGCTGAGATGTTGTTTCAGGGAGTCCTTGTATCTTTTCTTCGGGGCTCCTCTCTTGCGGCAGCCAGTGGCGAGTTCTCCATAGAGCACAGTCTTGGGGAGGCAGTCGTCCTCCATCCTGGAGACGTGCCCTGCCCAACGCAGCTGTGTTCTCAGCAGCATGGCCTCAATACTTGTGACTGCTGCCTGTTCAAGGACAGACACATTGGTCACTTTGTCAGTCCAGTGGATGTTGAGGATTGAGCGGAGAGGTCCAGTACTGACCCCTGAGGAACACCACTTGTCACTGTTGTCAACTTGGACATCAAGTTGTTGACCACAGCTCTTTGAGTGTGTCCATCCAGTTCCTTTTCCACTGAGTGGTCCATCCGTCAAATCCATGCGTGTCTATTTTAGAGATCAGGATGTTTTCTGTGATGGTTGTCAAAATGCTTTGCACAGGTCCAGGTAGGTAACAGCTATTGCTATTTCTTTCTGCACCAGTGCTGTAACCCCACTAAAGGCCAGTTCCTATTCACTATTTTATGTTCTGCGTGCAAATATACGTAAGTTAGGGAATGGATTTTTAAAAACTGAAATTAAGTAAAATTTAAATCACATGACTTTAGACCAGTGAGCAGAGGAACTATATCTGTTGCGATGGCACTTAGTTCCCAGGACTGAGTCTTCATATTGATTTACAGTATAATCTGAGCAGTTCTGTCATGTCCTCACTGTAGCTAAGAAATTGAAATCAATGATCTGATATTATGATATCTTAATGAAGAAATACATTTGTCAAATGGTCTCATATTTTTCAAGAAAAAAAAGAAATTAAATAGGCTGTGAAGGTATTATTTCTAATTTGTCTACAATTAAGATGGACAATTGAAGCCTTGTCCCTCTCTCTTCTCTAGTTAGTCCTAAATCCTGCCAAAATGCCTGCTGGAATGTACGTTTGTGTGTTTCAAGCTGGGCTATATGTGTAAACTAACTGTATTTTTTTCCTGAAGTATATAAAAAACAACTGTTAAAACCCTGTAAATTTGAGGCAGGATGCAAATAAGTGGATGCAAATTCAAAGAACAGCGTATTTCTTCTTCATATAAATGGTAGCAAGTCAACTTAATCAAAAATGTATAGTGCAAAGTGAGAGAATCTTGTTTTTAGAACTGCTGCTTGAACTGTTTCTAGCACAGAGAAATGAGATGAATTAAAGTCTCAGAGGGCATATAATTCTTTGTGAACCTAGAGAAGTATTTGTTGGCAAAGTATTTGTCTCGCTTTGGAATACAGTATTCAGCCTCCATGATTGGATGCGAGTGTTCTTCTCCAAATAAGGAAAAGGACAAGATGGCCTGCTCACTCATCAGCTGCAGTTCTTAAGCAGTGAAATTTTCAGGAATGAGATAAGTATTTTCATTAGAAATGCTAACACTATCTAAATTAAAATGTAAAAAGTCTGCTAAAAAATTTATATTCCATAAGAGGGGAGAAAATTACCATTGATGTGAAAATGTATTTTAGACGTGATTAAACAAGAGCAAATTGCTATATGAAGTGACACACTACTCTTAAAAAGAGGTCTGTCACTAACAAGCACTATATAGGCATGGTAATTTTGGACAATCTAAACACGTGGAAATCACCAGAGAGTTTTGTTCATGCTTGGCTATAATGTAACTCCTACGTAAATATATGATTAATACACAGCAGTATTTCATAGTCCATCATTTACATGTTCTCTGTTTTGAGTAATTTCTTCTGGTTTCCCATCTTCATATGTCTTCTTTGACATACAGAAAGACAGATTTAAAACACTGATTTTTGGAAGTTCTTGTATATATGAAAACTGGTTTGAAAAATATCAGTGATTGAAAAATATCACTTCTTTCCATTGATAGTTTAAAGAATTTCAACTGATTTGTCCAAAAGTTGCATTTCTGCATGGGAAAATGTACAATAACTTTGAAGGGCAAAAATAAACAATGCTAATACTTGTCTTTACAGAGAGGAAACAAGTTTATTTTACATTGCTTAACTGAGCACTTGAACAAATGTTAAGTATAATGTACTCACCTTTCCAGTGATGTTTTTTCCTCTGTGTCTTGACACTAGGTTCCCTACAGAGCAAAAAATTGCCCTGAAAAGACATTTTATTCTTGATGGAAAATGTATTTTTTTTTTTTTAGAGTTACACTTAGTAACTGTAGATTTAACTAAAATATAACATAAATGAGAATGTTTAAGGCTATGGGTTAATACCATGTGATTTCCCAGAATAATGAGTTCAGCAAATGCTTGATGAGGAAATGAAGAGTTAGGTGTATGAGCACGTAACTTTAACTCTGTTTTCTTGGAACTGGCAGAAGCCACTGGAAATTGTCTGTAAGTGCTCCTGGTGTATTCATTATGTTCTTCTTGTGTCGTCCTAATGTAACTGTGTTTTTCCAAAGTGAGGAACATGCTGTGATGCAGTTTGTAGTCCCAGATTGGAAGCTACCTGTGCTTTCAGTTGGCCAGCAGTTGCAAAGCATTCTTGTAGGCGATGCCTCTACATCCTCATTCTGCCTGACCACTCTGCATGTCCAGGCAAACATATATATTGCTCTCAATAAGTCTAAGTTATCTGCTAGTATGTGTTGCTAATGCCTTAGCAGTATATGCTCTCAAAACAGTGTATAGCATTTTTATATACCCACCTTTCTCACATCAGGCATAAATAGGAATGGCACAAGCATAAAACCTTGCAGCAGTCCCTTGTCTGGGTGTGTGTGTGGACGCCTGCTTTTGTAGGTTTTTCTAATGAATACTGTTTGTATGAAGAACGTCTATTAGATTGGGCTGTCATACTTTACTGACAGTTTTGGTTTGGAAGGCACTTGGAAAAACAAAAGAGAAAAGCTCTTATGGTAACATAAGGTCATCTGAAATATGAGACCTTCCTCTTCTTCAATTTTTAGAATAATCAAAAAGTATGGACAGCTTAAAATACCTAGCATAATTAGCCTTGGTGTAGCTAGTGTTTCATTTCATAAATAGAGGTGTCTGAAAGCTAAGTAGTAGAAAAGATTTTCAGGGAGCTAGCTCATCATATTGATTATAATTTTTTCCCAGCAGACTCAGAAAGCCCAATTTGAAAGGGAACTTCTGGGAAAGATGGATGTCTTTATTCATTATAGTCTCATCCCCTTCTTCTTGTGTATCTTCCTTTGTGTATATCTGAGAGCTTTGTATCTGTAAGGAACTGTGGTGTACATAGAGATGTCATTTAACAATTCCTCATCTCCTTATGCTTGAGGTATGTCCATCCTAGTACTTTTAAGCTCTCCATACAGACTGGGGTCTGGCATTCTCATGTGTTCTCTGTGATGGTTGACAGGAGAACAGAGGACACACAGCCAAGTGCACACAGAGAGAAACAGTGGAGGAGCTCAGGAAAGCTCAGCTCCTTTTGTCCTTGCATCTAGTAATTACAAGGAGTAAGGTGGAATGAATAAAGAGTGTGAGCAAGAAAAAGGTAAGAAAGCCATGCATGCGGGGTAGAAATGTTTCAAAATCTGGGCTTCTGTCATTTAAATTACACCTGCAGAGGAAAATGCGTGAGGAGAAGGGCACCTGGGATGGTGATAAATTGCTGCCGTGACTGTAAAATGAGACAAAACACGTTCATTAAGTCACTCTTGTTGGAAGATTTTGGAAGAGTATACGTTTGGCTGTTATATGCACAGGAATTAGTTTGTTATGCTGGTACCTGCCTGAAAGAGGAATTTTGACTTTGTTGTTGTAGCTTTTGGTTTTATGCTTTGGAGAAGCAAATTTTCTGCAATGTAATTCTCAAATGAGGCATTACAGATACAGGAAAATGTTCCAATCACAGATTGAGCAGTGAAAAAACCAATTTAGAACATATCAAACACTGAGAAAGGCACTGGCAACATGTTTTGTTTGGGTTTTTTTTGGAAAGGAGTGTTATTCTTCTTTTTTTGTGAGGAGGTGAGGAGTTAGAGGTTGTACCTCTGCTCATTCGTCTAGAAGGCTGATGAAGAAGAAATCATGAATGGAATGGAGAGTGCAGATATAGAGGAGAGTTGGTTATTATCTCTTTCAATTGAAGAACTGGAGATCTTCAAATTGCAGCAGTAGATTTTAAATTAAAGGGTTAAAAAATCCATATTCCTTCAAAATGTACATAATTAAGCAATATGAAGGCACAGATTCAGAGCTGAGGTCAAAGCTGAGATCAAAATAGGCTTATAGTTGCACTATATAGATATACTGTCTCTTAAATGACTGCTTTAGTCATGGAGGAGGGAAAGCACTATTAGACATTTCAATTGAAATCAATGCAAATTCTGTATCTGGAAAAAAAAAAATCCATTGGGAGGGAAAAATTAAAACACAAACCCTGTAGGCAGACATTTTCTTTCCTGATGGATCAATTTTAAATTAGCATCATCACAATCGGAAAACATGTCCTATAGAAATGCTGGTCTTTGCCTGACTGAGCCTTGTATGAATATTCTAAAATCATTATCTTAAATTGTGCATAGTACTTGTTTTTGAAAACAGCCTGTAATTACAAAAGAGAAAACTCATTTAATGGAAACTTTACTATTTACAAAGGATGATAATATCTTAATTTTTAATGAAAAAATTGTGTAGATGTTATATACAAAAAACCCCCCAAAAACCAAAAAACCCCAAACCAAAACAAAAAATAAAAACCCAAGTAAACCCCAAACAAGTTTTCCTGTATATCAATAGTATTTGTGGTGTTTTGGTTTTATGAATAAATGAGGGAAGATTGTTTGTACCTCATAATTGTTTTTGTGGGGGGAGGGGGGGAGCAACCACAACAAACCACTAAAAAG
>VXAY01002466.1:58674-107053 GCA_013399855.1 Oxyruncus cristatus
AAAAGCTCTAGCAGGAAAAATTACAGATAAAACTGCCTGTTTCAAGCTTCTGACAAATTATTCTGCCAGTCTCATGTGAACTTTGTAATTGAAAATCTCTGTCGCATTGAAATTTAATGGTCTATTGAAATTAAGTGCCTTTGCTCTAGCTGTTTAGATTATTTGCTTGTCTTGGAATCAAAAGGTTTTAGTTTTTATTTTTCTTTCCTTATTTCTTCCTTTCATTTTGAAGATCTGAATTTAAAATATCTCTTTCAAATGGATTTGCTCATGTCCTGCTTTTCTGTTACCCCAAATACAAAGTATGCTTCACTCTGTATTATGTCAAATTAATGTTAAATTTAGTAAGAAACATACTGAAAGGATTTGGCTTTCAAGCTCTATACTACATTAACCTGAAGGAAACAGTTTTCTGAATGGAATAATCCCCGTGTTAGCAAAGCTTACACGTTCTTGGCAGAAATAGAGGGAGGGGAAAGAGAGATGTCTCACTGGTCACAGAATAATCTTAGCTGTCTGAATCTCTTGATATTCTGAATCTCACTCCTATCCTGCCTGCACATTCCACCATGCAAATCTTTAGTAGCTAAATACCTAGATGAAGAGTTTGTGCCGTGGTTGAAGCCCTGCTCATAAACTTCTGCCTGACATTTGAGCCCGCTTAGATTGCTGTTTCAGTGCTTGCTATTGATTTGCAATTTTATTCAGTGTCATTAAAAAAGATAGCATGTCCACTTCTGTTTCTGGAATACATAAAGTGTTGAACAGAAACACTGATTTTCTTGGGTTGTTCTGAATCTGCCATGTTCATGTACACTTGTAGAGAGAGTGTTTTTCCTGCCACCTATGTCATAAACAGCATGATCCCAGTGCTAATCCCAGTGTGGATCCTGAGTGGTTTCTAGTGATGTTAAAGAATTACTAAAAGAGTAACAGTAAAAAATTAATATGGAAGTAAAATGTAGAGGAACGGTTAAAGCTGATTCTTTAAATGCATATAACTTAAGGGTGGAGAGACATACCACTGGCATTTTATCTGATCTCCCTGTAGGTCTCTCCTTGCAGTTGAAAATAGTCGCTACTAAAAGTTCACTAAACAGGAGCTGCTCTTCGGGTGCAATATTGTTTTTGTATGCCTTTATATAGTGAATTGTTAAAGTGTCTCTATAACCTTCAATGGTTAGGTGTCTGATATAAAATGTAAAAGATGCCATTTTTTGTTACAATCTCTACAAGGTACTGAGTTTCAAAGTTAATCTTGATGGCAGTAATGGCTAGCAATAATGGTTTTGTGTGCCTGTTGTTGCCTTCAGTAACATTTTTGCAGTTATGTTATCCAGAATGTAATTGTTTTTCATCTAAGGGAAAAATGGAAAATGACAGAATATGAAAAAAACATGAGTCTATTTCCTCTATTGGAGGAAATAGTGGTAAGCCGAAGTTTGTATGTTAGCTCAGAAGAGCTGACAATTTGAGGTATGAAGTACAGGTAACAAGTTAATGAAACATTTGCCCAGAAAAGAGAGGTAACACAGTTTGCTGTACTGTACTGAACTGAATTACAGGGTTAATGTCTGATGTGGGATAGGGTGTATTTCAATAGAATGCTCTTAAATGGAGGTATTATTTCAGAACTGTTGGTCCACGTCCTTGAAGACAACTTTTTTTTTCAACTGTTTCGATGCCTAGCAGGATGTCATGTGAGTATTAAGTAGTTCTGAGGACTTCTTTTAGTATCAGTTATAGCTGAGTACTGCTTTGCAAATAATTTTGAGTTGTAATTTACTCATAGAAAGCAAAAACTCTCTGCAGACAGTGCACTGTAATTATCAGTGGCTCTTAACGTGGATACTGTTGTGCTATTGTGGTAACTGCTTGTCTTGTTATACCTAGATTGCATATACTTTGACTTAAGCAAATTTACAAGGTGAGTGATTGTAATTTGTTTCATTTTTACATACATAAAATGAAATAAATTTTACTTATGGAACTGCTTGATAATATTTTAAATTAAAACTGTTTTAATATCTTTAAAAGTTGTTTAGCCTCTTAGAGGAGATACATGGGAATACTGTGCAGCATGTATCCTTGTTTAAAAGCTGTTCTAATGAAAAGTTTGTCACATAACACAAACTCCTCTTTTACAACGTGTCTCTTGCTGTGAAGCAGATTTTTGGCTGTTGTAAACCTCTTTTTTCGAGTAGGTGTTCTGATTATGAGCCAGGCTCTACTCTAATTTCTGTCCAGGTTTTGAAAGGCGAGACTAAACTACTCGCATACACTTCTGTTACAGCATCTCCTGGGTTTTGGGTTTTGTTTGTTTGTGTTTGTTTTGTTTTGCTTTTAAAATAGTTTTAATTTTCTCCCCCTAATTTTTTTTTTTTCTCTTTAAAAAATAAAATTAGAAATGTGTTGTATACAAGCACCACATTCATGGTCATCATCTGGAAAATGCCCTTTTCTTCTGTATGCTTGGCAAACCATAGGAAAAAATTGAAAATAACTATATTGATCTCCATTTTCTTGGGACTGTGCAGCTGGATACAAAACTTCTCTTTCCTAAAGGAGAAAAGTGAACTGGCTGCCACATTTTTTACAAGAGGCAGATCTGTGAATCCTCGTTTCATTGTAGACAATTTTACTCATCACAAGTCAATCTCAACAGTCTCCATGGGCTTACAAGCCCTCTGTGAATTTCTTACTTTCAAGAAATTTCAGATGAAGTTTTGGATGATAACTGGGTCTGATTTGTTTGGTGATTATATTATGCTACCACATATTATATAATTTTTATTTAAAAAACCAAAACAACCCAACCCTTTTCTTGGGGAGTAATAATTTTGGTGCAATTCTAAAAATCTAATTGGAAGATTGTTCTTCATCCATCCCTAGTGAAGACTTTCACATGAATGCTCTTACTCAGCATAAGAAAATCAGGTGAATTAACTCAGTGATTCCTGATCAGTACAAAGACACTAATATTTGTCCTCTGGGAACAGTTATCATGTATAGACCACATCCATCTGCCCTTTCTGTGCATGTGAGCCATCATACCACTTGCCTTTATTATTTCCTGTACTTTTAGCTCTTCTCTCTCTTTAGCAGTTAGAAGACGCTGTGTGTTGCTCTAGGGAGACTTATGTTAAGGGCTTGTGGTCTCTGCTTGAATTCAGCTTCTTTGAGGTATAAAAGTTACTACTAGTTGATGGAGGGATCTTGTGGCTGCACTGAGCCAGCTTTTACTTTCACACCTAGCTTCACGAGTGTGAAATAATGTCTGCAACAAGCATTCATGTTGGAGAAAAATATTAAAATAATTGATGTGTTTAGCGTGGCTTAGTACTTTGGAGTTGAAGGGAAAATATTTCAAAACAGTGCTTTTCAACAGTTAGAAAAGCAACTAACATGTAAAACTGACTTCCCAGTTTAAGCCCCAAAAGGGAAGGTCCTGAATCAAGAAGGCTGCACTTATGCATCTGTTTTCCCTTTGAGAATGCTGTCTCTGCAAAACAGACCAGGATCTTTCTCAGTTGTTGTCGCGTGCAGGTTGGATAAGACGCGGCACACCAGGGGTTCTTTAAGCAAGGGAGTGGTGGTAACCCTCTGACTTTATTGTAGGGCGCAATGTCTCAGTGCAGAAGTGAGGGTGTCCCTGAGTTTAAGAGTGCGTGTCCCCAAGGGAAAGAAGGGTTGGCTTTTTATAAGGTGGGTAAGGGAAGGTTCCATGAACTAGGGAGGACTTTTACAAATAGGGGAATCAAGGGGAGGAGGAAAGTACAACTAGGAATGTTAGGGGAGGAGGTAACACCTTACATGAAAACAGGGGAGGAGAATGTCTAAATAAGGAAAATGCTGTATTGCAGCAACTCCAACTGATGAGAAAATGGGAATAAACTAAAGGGAGTCCTGAGGGAAAATGATTTTTAAAACTGGGGGTACAACATGTAAACAACATGCATTAACAATATATTAAATTATGATAACTCTTAAAACTTCTTTCAGTCTTCTTCTTTTTCTTATTCTGAATCATAGAATCATAGAATCAGATGGGTTGGAAAGGACCTCTGAGATCATCAAGTCCAACCCTGGATCCAACACCACCGTGGTTACTAGACTATGGCACTAAGTGTCACGTCCAGCCTCATCTTAAAAACCTCCAGGGACAGAGAATCCACCACTTCCCTGGGCAGCCCATTCCAATGGCTGATTACTCTCTCTGTAAAGAATTTCTTTCTGATATCCAACCTAAACCTCCCCTGGCACAGCTTAAGGCCATGCCCTCTTGTCTTCCCGCTGGTTGCCTGGGAGAAGAGACCAACCCCCACCTGGCTACAACCTCCTTTCAGATAGTTGTAGAGAGCGATGAGGTCTCCCCTGAGCCTTCTCTTCTCCAGGCTAAACAACCCCAGCTCCTTCAGCCTCTCCTCATAGGACTTGTGCTCAAGTCCCTTCACCAGCCTGGTTGCTGGTCCTCATAAGTTTTGGATGGGGTAAGCATTTTTTTTCCGTAATTCAAATTGTTCATGAAGTTCTTTATTGCTCCCGACAAGTTGTTATTTGAAATTTTGTACTGCTTTTCAGAAATTATTGCTTTTGGCAGACAATGCGTTCAGCTTATCTTTTTTTTTTTTTTTTTTTAATAATCACTATGATAAAGTGGTCTCTGAATGCACCTAAAGCCTGGTTTCTTGCTGATTTGCATGCGTATGGGATCATCTTCTAGTAGCAGTAGCCTGGTGGTTTTATTTCCAGAGCTCTCTTATTGGATTCTATCCTCTATGACTTTTGCATTTAAAAAGGAATAGGTTAAAGGAAAAATTTGTCTTGTCTGCTGCATACTCTAGCCATGAAAGCCAAGGGTGTATTTTCCTCCTTTCTGTTTCCGTCATGAGTCTGGAGGGAGAGGCTTGGTGCTAATTTTCATCTGTGAAATGGGAGTTCCTATAGAACTGAAGTTTGCTGCAGAGAAGTGATTTCCTGGGGCATTGTTGAAATATTAGTTGAGCATGTTGAACACGTAAATAGTTCCTCCATGTTAATTTTATATGACCAGTGTCCTTTGAGGATAAATTCTTTTGAAACAAACAAGAATGGCTTTATGTACTGTAACACAGTTTTAGCATTCTCTATACCAACAGACAGGTTAGCAAAGGCACAAGAGCTTTCGGAAAGCTTCATAAAAGAGTTTGGCGAAATAAACACCTGAAGAAAAGCACAAAGATCAATGTTTACAGAGCCATAGTGCTGTCTACTCTCTTATACGGATCTGAACCATGGGTCATCTACCGCCACCACCTGCGTCTCCTAGAACGCTTCCATCAACGCTGCCTCCGTACAATTCTAAACATCCACTGGTCAGATTATGTGACCAATACTTCTGTTCTCGAACAAGCAGCAGTCACAAGCATTGAGGCCATGTTACTGAGAACACAGCTGCCTTGGGCAGGGCACGTCTCCAGGATGAAGGACCACCGCCTCCCTAAGATCCTGCTTTATGGTGAACTCGCCACCGGCTGCTGCAAGAGAGGAGCCCCGAAGAAAAGATACAAGGACTCCCTGAAACAACATCTCAGCCTTGGCCATATTGACCACCATAACTGGTCTACTCTGGCCTCCAGTCAGGAGTCCTGGAGACGCACCATCTACAACGCTGCTGATGCTTTTGAGAAAGCAGGCAGGATCACCCTTGAGGAGAAAAGACAACGCAGAAAGAATCGTGCCTTGCAGGATATACCATCTAAGGAGTCTTTCTGCTGTGCTTTTTGCAACAGGACTTGCCCATCTCGTATTGGCCTTTTTAGCCACCAACGCGCTTGCAACAAACGTGGGTAGAGCCCTTCCCAAATCTTCGTTCATGAAGCCTAGCCATGACTGATACCAACAGAACAACAGGAGGGCAGAGAGTCTCGTGCTGAAGCACTCTAAGGATGGACTAGAGCCACATTTTGTGTTTTGAGGTTCAAGGCTGGGAATTTAACCCAGGTAGTTGAAATATCACCTTACATCCTCTTACCATCCTAGGAGATGAGCAGTGAAATTCAAATATCTCTGCATGCCCAGAATCCCATTACAGTTTAGAAAAAAATCTTTTGGAATAGCAGAAAAAATGTGAGGTTTTCCTCAGCTTATTCTTAGAATATTTTCTATTTCTTGATTGATAAGCACATGTAAACCACACATCTAGACTAAAAAAAAAGTTTTAGGTATCAAAAAAAATGTGGAGGTAGCATAACTGTCTTGAGTATTGCTCATTAAACATTTCCTGCTCTTGTGATTACTTCAAATGTTTCTGCTGTGAATTCCACTTTTAGAATAGAAAGTTATCCCCCAATAATTCTGTTGATATTTGGCAAAGTTGACAAGTCAGGTTGTCTCTGGATACACGTTTCTATGCCCTTTGCTCCTGTCCAGTTTCACCTGAATGTTGGGTTTGGATTTTCTCAAAGGGCTCAAAGTCACTTTTAGAACAACTCTCTTTCAGTGATTGCCATTGAAAGGTCATCTTTCAATCCTGGTTAACATTTACAGAGTTTGAAACAGGATTATCCAGGTTTAGAATAGAAAGGTAGTTCAGTGTTTTATAGCAAATGCTCTAGTAGAGAAACCAAAATAAAAGGAATTGGTTCTGCAAGAAGGGACTTCCATATTTCACAGAACAAAGACTAGTGAGATAGAATTGAATATTTTGGAGTAAACTAAAGATTGTATGCTTGTGGCATTAAAAAAAAATATCAGTATAAGGGGATTTAGGTGATATTTGGACATGAAATACTTGTCTAGAAACCTGTGTTGCAAACAGCTATACTGCATTACCTGTCTACTAAGTTGTTACTGAGACTCATTCAGCTTCTCTGCTAACAGATTGGCTTACTCCAGCTTGCTTTCAGGAGTCACAGATGTTTACACCTTGATTTAAAACATACAAGTAAGAAATAAAGAACTGAGGATTATAAAGTCCTCCTAATGGTACTGGCGAACTCCTTTGCCTTTATTCATGTCCAGTTTTTCCTCCCACAAGTAATCTCATCAATGGCACTATTCTGCCTGAATAAATAAGGCAAACCAGATTTTCAGAATCACTTTTTATTAGATGCTGGTCTTCAAAAATAGATTTCTGTGCAGAATTGTAAGTCTGACTGCACTACTGATTTGAAATTTATTGGAGTTGTACAGTTTCTGTGTCTTTCAGGTAGCTAAAATACAGCCCATGCAAACTACAAGCATTTTTTAAAGTAAATTTTTTAGAGCACTTTCTAGTGAAGGCTATTTTTGCAACACTTTGCAGATGTTTGGTTCGGGCTTCCTTTAGAGAATTGTTCACTTACTACTCTGGAACTGATGCAAGGGAAACTTAGATCATTCTACATTGTCCCAAGTTTGTATACACAATGTGTAATAAAAGGAGGAAAGACAGATGTCAGTTGGCAAAATAAAAAGTAGTTTGTTTTCTGATCTATACTTCTAGGAGTGTATAGAGTTTGTTTTCATTTTTATTTTTGTTAAGGTATTTTAAAATGGAGCATACTGGGCTTTTTTTGGGGGGGAGGGCAATTAAATCTGTTGTGTAATGAATTAACCTGGCTGTTAGCTGACCTCATGGAATTCTTTTGGGAAGACTTTAATATATGAAGTAGTTGCTTTTCAAAATGTGTTGTCACATTCTTTTATGAGTTTCCTACAATTCTTAGGAACCATGGTCTCAAAATCAGTTTAACAATTTTTTTCTTCATTGTACAGTAGCTTGAGATGAAGAAATAATACTGCATTTGAAACCTGTTGGAGTTTTTAGCGAGAACTCCACTTTCTATCCAAATATGGGGATACTGAATGTTTGGTTGATATGACAGAATCACATAGTGGCTGAGGTTTGAAGGGTCCTCCAGAAAACATCTCCTCCAATACCCCTGTCACTTACAGCTGGTTGGTCAGGAACATGTCCAGACGGTTTTTGCATATCTCGGGGAAAGTCTCTCCTTAACTCTCTGGGCTGCCTGTTCCAGTTCTCAGTCAGCATCGGAGTAGAAGTGTCTCCTTACATTCAGAGGGATCCTCTCATGTTTGTTTGTGCCTATTACCTCTTATCGGCAATGGATGAATGAGACTGCACACACAGAATTTCGTTTTGGGATTTCTCGGGAAACTTCTCTCCGTGTTCCCCTTTATTAGCCTTTTTTGGTAAAAAGTACCTGGTGTTGCCATTCAGTTGATTATAATTCCTAGGATTTTTTGCAAACCCAATGTTTTCACTCCACACACTCTTTCTCCCATCCTGTGACTGTTTTCAGTCTCTTATCATGCATACCTTTTAAGTAGCTTTCTACTTTGAGAACACAGCATTCTTTGTCAAAACATCAGACCCAAGGCCGAAGGCACTCCCTTTTGGTCCTAATCACCTGAACAGCAGGTGCAGCCGGCCTACCTTGTTACACCTCAAAAGAAGCCTGGCTCCACCCATAAGTCTTCTCCAGGCTGAACAGTCCCAGCTCTCTTTTGTGTTGAAGAACAGAGGAAGAGACATGGGCTGCAGGGGTGGCCTCTGAAGTGCTGAGTAGAAATAATCCTCTCGTTTCCAGAAGTCATTTGATAAGATCCCTTACCGATGACTATTTGACTGTTAAGGAAAACAGATCTTAAATAGGCAGGTGGTTGGCTGAAAAATAAGTAGAACAATGTCCAGAATAAATGGCCAGTTTTCAGAGTAAAGCAGTCTGACCCATACAGTTTTTCAGGGACTCTGCAACTCTGCAGGTGCAGGCAGCCCAGTAGATTTACCAGTGTTCTGGAAAAGAAGTGTGTATCATTAGGTAAGAATGTGTGTTGGCTATAATGTTTGTTTCAGGTAGGAGCAGATATGAAGAACTGTATTAAAACACTGTATTGAACAGAAAGACAGGACAATAAAATGGCAAATGAAATTGAATATGGGTAAATGTGAAGTGACATTTTATGGGAGAAAGAAGATACCTTAGCATAGAGTCTGTAATTTTATAAGTGAAAGAGCATAATCCAGGAATAATAATTGAAATAGGAGATTCTATGGAAATGGTAATACCTTGTAACAGTCAAACTATGCTGTTGTTTTTGCCATTAGGCAAAGTATAGAGACAAAACCAGAGAGTGTTACTATTGCCCTGTATAATACTGTGATGCATGTTATTTTCATTGATACGCAGAGTACTGATGCAACCAATCTCAGAAAAAAACCCAGCAACTGGAAAAGCTTCAGAGAAGGATGACGGGAGTAATCAAAAGTATGGCTTCCTTCCCATGAAGAATGAATAACATAAATCTGTATCTATAAGAACACCAGTTGCAAAAAGAAGATACATAGAAGATGGTTTCTCCTTCTTCCATGCAGTAGAAGAACAAGGGGGCACAGATAAATCTAGTCCATGGCAAGGCAAACCAAAGACCACTGTTCTTCACTCAGTGTGTAACAGAGCTATGGAGTTCCTTGTTGCAGTCTGTTGTGAACACTAAAGTTCTGTGTAGATAGTAAGACAAGTAGATATTCTAATGGAAAAAGTATCTAGTAAAGACTGTCTAAAAATAACCTTTGAAGATGTCATTGTTGGACAAGTGCAAATTGTTGAAATCAGTGGCAATATTGTAGGGAAAAGCTGTGAGTTTACATTCCTTTAGGGTCATGCAATGTTGTATACAGGGTAGGGGTCAATGGAAGTGTGATTTTACTGGGTACAGTTGCCCTCATGATTCTGTTGCCTTTCTATATTTTATAAGCCAAAATAACAGTCCTCTGGACTACTGGGTAAAATTAATACCTGCCAATATTTGAAATTCAAGGAAGTGAGCTTTAAGTTGGTGTCTCCATAGAAGATAGTTCAAACAGCTAGAGTTTTGCAGAGAAGGTTTATGTACAACTGAGGTGTTCTGTAGTGGAAAATTGGTCTTCACTGGTTGTGTCGGCAAGAACAGCTGTCTGCTGCTGAAGCTCTACAATTAGAACTCAAGAAGCTCCTGCAACTGCATATGAACTTTTTGGGTTGAGCATGGGAATGTTTAGGATCATCAGAGTTAAAAAGTGAAATAAATTTGTGGAGCCAAGAGTGGTAATAGAACTAAAGCACTAGTGTTAATGTCCTGGCATCAGCTCTCTGTATCTCTCCATCAGGAGTAATTTTCTTCTGTGATTACTTTGTTACAAATTCTTATGACATTAACAGTCTTAAATGTGAAGTTAACAAAAAGTGGTCAGGATCTGGGGAATGTGTACTGTTATTTTTTGTGCAAAATTTTAAAATCAATGATACATTTCCTTTAAAAAGAAGAAAATTCTTTCCAGATTAATATATGAACCCGATAGCAGGACAAATTTACTTCTGAGTTTGAAATCAGAGTTGGTAATGGAGCATCCTAGGACTTTAGCTGTAACTTTCCACAAGGTCCATCAAAATAAAAATACTGGATGCTATACATAACCAATTTAATCAATTATTTATAACCACTCATAACTACTCATTGATCCCCAAATATACAACAGGCTCTGTGGAAACAATAGTGGTCAGACCCTGTATTTTGCAGAGCAAAAGACTTTATCTTGAAATTACAGATACTGTTCCTATCAGCATACTAGCTAGAAAAAAAATTAATTTTTTTCTAGTTTTTGCTATCTAGGTACCTTCATTTAAATCAAAATTATGACTTTATAATAAAGAAGAAAAGAAAGAAAATGTCAAGAAACAAAAAAATCTGTGCTTAAGAAAATAATAGTTGAACAGATCTTTAGACTCAATAGTCTTATAGTCTTGACTGGTCCTACATTCTTAACTGATTGTCCTGGTTGGTGGGAACACTCTCTGGTCTGTCAGTTGCTGAGCCAGAACCTAAAAATATAGAACCTGCCCTCCTGCTATTTTTATTCTCCTAAACTGTTCATAATTTCTTTCAGGTCACTCTTCAAATATATCAATAAAATCCATCATGTGCTTATAATCAGTTCTTTCCATCACGGGTGTGATGTATTGTTTTTAAGTAAGCCAGGCTGCTATACAATAGTTTGTCATGTGGAGCCTTTGTAACCCATCCTCCTCCTAGCTGGCATCTGGTCACTTCTAGGCCACAGAGTAAAAAGGTTAACTCTACCAGCTGAATGCTGTGGCAAGACAATAAACACTGTCACCTCAGCAAAGGGTCGCCTCTACTGCTCTGAGAGTGGATCGTTCAAAGTCTCTGGTCTTCAACTCATAATTACTGACCATTTCTGGGGCATACTCAGGGCAGGAGTGACGAAAAATTGTGGTTGTGGGGTGGTTGAATTTTACTGCAGTAATGAAATAAATTAAACATTTAGTATGAATAGTATTCACTGGGATTTCGGTGCTAACCCTTTGCTCTAGAATATGCAGTTGGAAAAAAAAAAAGGCAATATGTGAAGGCAGTGAAGAGGCCTGCACTTATAATTTAACCTGCCTACATAAAGTATGTTAGAATCTATGTATAAAATATATTTAATATAAATATATTGACATATAATTGCAATGTATTATAAATAATGCATTAGTATAAATATTTTGTGAATATTTAAATTATGGTATCATTTATGATAATAGTAATATAATTTGGATTACCTGGGGGAAAGGGCCCACTTCAATAGAACTAGGTTAATCAACCTCAAGCTCAACTCCTATTGTCTGAAAAACAAAACAACACAAACCAAAGTATTATATATAGTAAAAGAATGCAAAATTAGGACATTGCAAGAAATACATACAACTAAAAGCTGGGAAACTTGTTTGGTTACTAAATGATAAAGCAACCTACACTACAAGAAAGCATTACTAAATCTTTGTGATTGTTTTCCCCTCCTTTTTATTAATCTTGCTGGATATTTAAAAGTAGAAAAATAACATTTTTTTCTACTTGGCTACTGGTTGCCTGGTAACGGACTTAAAGTCTATTGAACTTCTTGAAGAGGTTTCCAATGTCTACTGTGAGATTTTAGTCTGAGTCTTATTTCTCAGTTACATTGGGTCAAAAGCTCTTTAAATGCCTTTCAGCTCATTTAAAAACATGATTTGTCAGTGTGTTCTGTGCACATTGAGGATTTTAGTTAATGTATGTGAAGGTTCTTAGGGGTTTATGTCAGCACTAGCAGAAGGAGAATTTTGAACCTGCTTATGTGACTTAAAGTATATTCACACAAGCAGCTGATATTTGAAATGAAGGTGTCTAAAATAACTAAGATTGTAAATTGTTAGGATGTGTCTCTGTTCTGCCATGGTTACCAGCTTGAGTGTACATACAGCACTGGAGTTGCCCTAAGGGTAGTAGATCACAGAACTGAATTTCCTGAGTCATGTTAAGCAGTAGAGAAACTTCTTGTTTTTCATATGGGAACACAGTAAGGAAAAACTATTAAAATAGTAATGTAGATTGTATACCTTTTCAGTCTTTCAGTTTTTGACACTTCCCATCAGTTTGTGTTCTGTTAAAATAAGTATCCTTCAAATGGCAAGAAGAAAATATTTTGGTGAACAAACATCCTCTGAAATCTCTACTCTCCCCTTTTGACATTTTTCAAATAGAATTTTTTCTCCCTAGGAGAAAGTGGCAACATAACACCACTGCAAATTGTTGGGACGTGTAAGGTTGGCTTTTCATTTCCTTTGGAGCATTTTATAAAAGTCCTGTTTAATTAAAGGGGCTACATAGCCCATTCTATTCTAATTGTTTACCATGGTATTGTTGTAAACCATTTTAAATGGAGACTGAGCAATATACTTAATGTTAGTCTCACATTTGATCCAGTGCATGCAAGTATAAGCACTGTTTGAAATAGTGGGACCTATTTTTTATTATGTCAACTTACCTGGTTACACTCTCTAAACTTAAAAACAATTGATTTTTCTACTACCGTTATAGAAAAGGAACTTTGTTGGCAATACTTGCATCCTTTTTAGCATTAAGAAAGATGAACAATGTTTATGGACCTTAATTATACTGAACAGGCACAAGCAGTCACTTTGATTAATTGAATATAGTATATGCTTGTTAATGGTCACCAGAATACAAATTTGAACAGAGAATTGCACTTTAACAGCACTTCAATACGACTCCCTGGTATCCAGTGACAGACAGGACACTTGCCATCACTAATTACTTGAACAGCACATCAGCCCTTTTAATCAGTGTCCCCAAGGCACAAATGAATGGTGAGCTAAACTTTTCCTATGACTGTGTATTTTCTGATCTTCTGTTTGCAAAATGGCTGCTGCTCCTTGCTCTGAGAAATGAAATTCCATGCTAGTCTCTTGTTTTTTAGTAATCTTAAGAATTTATATTAAATTAAATTATATTAAATTTAACTGTCATCTTAAACTTTAAATGTGGTTTATTTATTAGAGAGCAAGTTGTATTTTCATTAGGAGTAGAATAAGAAGTAGAATAAACCTAAATGACATTATGGAATCCATTAAAATACAACTGTGTGGTAAAGTAAAATCTGACTTCAGTCTCATGTTTATCAGCAGACAGGAACACCATTGTGGTGGATTGACCTCGTCTGGCTGCCAAGTCCCCTCCAAGATTCTCTATCACTCCCCTACTTAACAGGACAGGGAAGAGACTATGAGAAAACACTTCTGGGTTGAGATGAGGACAGGGAGATGAATTACCAATTACCATCACAGGCAAAAGAGATTTGACTTGGAGAAATTAATTTATCACCTACAGAGTAGGATAGTGAGAAATAAGAACAAAACTAAAAACACCTTCCCCCACCGCGTTTTTCTTCCCAGGCTCAATTTCACTCCTGTTTTTTCTGCAATCTCCTCCCAAGTAGTGCAGGGAGATGGGGAATGGGAGTTGGGGTTAGCTCATAATGCTTTGTCTTTGCCAGTTTTCCCTCGTCATGCTGTTTTCCTTCTCCAGTGCACATTCTCTCTCATGGAATACAGTTCTTCATGACCCTCTACAAAGTGGGTCATTCTCTCATAGAGCAGTTCTTCGAGAACCGCACCAGCATGGGTCCTTCCTACTGGAGCAGTCCTTCAGGAACAGACTCTCCCAGTGTGGCTTCCACATAGGGTCACAGGTTTTGTCAGAAAAACAGCTGCTGGGTGGTTTCCTCTCCAAACACCCTTGGACAGAGATGTGACTTTCTTAGAACCATGATTGCCTAAACTATAGTCTGGTAGTTGGCCAGTTACTTTTCAGAAGAAGAGAACATGACATATTTGAGTTTCATCACATCATTTCTCCATTTTCCTCAGAGAGTTTGGTCTACATTAATCTTCTGTGAAACTCTTTGAAAACCAAAGGATGCCTTCAAGGATTAATTTGTCCCAGGAATACAAATGAAGTGCACTGATATCTAGGAGAGACTCACTGGGAATTTTGAGGCAACAAACTACAGTTTTAGAGTATGATATCCACAGCCTTTCGTGGCAATAAGCTCATCTAGTATGCCATCATTACTGCATTGGTAATATTGTCAGATTCTCTTTACTAACACTCTGTAACTTCCAAGTTGACAGCAATCGTTTTTTGGAAAAGAAGGTTTCTGGCAAGTAGTATTTTCATAGATGCAGCTTAGTAGAGATTTCACCAGAGAAAATGTTTAGTCATGCAGCCTTTGATAGGAAGTCTAAGTGAATGGCACATGTAAAGGCATGCCAGGATTCATTTTTTTTGCAGAGAAAAGCATAGTTCAAGTAAAACTTGAAACATAGTTGTTAGGACTTGAAGGTTATACACCTGACAAAATTCAGACTTTTTCAGAATAAGCCCAGGATGTTTTGTGCATTCTGTGGCTGTACTGAAGGTGTATGCTGTTGAACCAATCCCCTGGAAACACAGTAAGCCAGTTGCTTCTCCGAGCCTCTTCGCTATTTCTTAAGTTATAACTCAAGCTACACACTTGCTTACGTGCTTTAACATGTCAGAAATCAGAAATCTCTGCTTTCAACATGCAAACAGGCAGTGCTCAGCCTTTTCCGTCATTCTTGACAGCGAGTCTGTTGACTAATCCTGTGAATTTCAAAGGAAATTGAGTCCTGGAGCTGTTCAAGGTGCTAAACCTTGCTTCTTTGACCACTTTGGCCTACCTGTTGTTAATCTACCAATTTGAAGTCCTGATTATTCCTATCAACAGGGAAGTGACTTGGGAAACATATAGAGGAACAAGATTTAAAAGTAAAAACCGAAAACCACCCTACCTTTTTCTCAGTCATTGCTGAGCAATCTATGCATGAAATGTTCACATGCTGAGTAAAGACCTACCTTTTTTGTCTTGTAGTAGGTGCAGTAGATGCAGTTGGTGCTGCTGTAAAAGGTGAATAAACTAGTCCTATTAGGCACAAATATCTGTTTCCTTTTCTCTCAGGGCTGGACAGCCAGCTCCATACAGCAATGGTCTTGCCTTCATGCTTTACTTAGTGCTTAGTCCTGAAAGTTTCTTTGAGTGCCCTAAACAATACTGAAATCCATGGAAAAAGGAGCTTTGTAAGCAACTCAGAAGAAGAATAACTATCAGAAGGAGGCAAATAGTCCTGCTGCATGAGAGTAACCAATACTTCTAAAAGGAATCATTTCAGGGTTCCTAAAATAAAGGTGTTGGTATCACAAAGGAAATCACAAAATTGAACAGCTACATTCAAACGTAGAAATACAGATATAATTTTTATTACAATGTAAGAAGTGTGCACTGTTTATTGTGTGTGGTTTTGCAGTGATCTTGGTTTCTAAAATACTAATGGAAGAGCAAGTGCAAAGCTTTCTCTAGGTTACATAGAGAGTGGTGGCAAATGTGGATCTCCATGAAAGGAAATAAAAATGTCAGCTTCCTGTGAGGAAAGAAAGGTGGATGATTACTCTTCAAGGGGGAGTCAGCATTCAGCTGATGTGCTTTTCCTTAAGATTTCACAACGGAAATGGAAGTTCATTATGTGAGAGGATGTGGGAACAAAATATGGTAAAAGGTGATGAACTGAAGTGATCGCCTTCTGCCTGAATGGGGTGAGGCGTGGGAAAAGATGTTGAAAAAATTAGAGTAGAGGCACACCCTTGCTATAAACCAAAGACCAGTCTGTTCAAAAAACACAGTAAGAAAAAGCATACAACACTGACATGTGGTGATAATCAGTGGACTAGTAATATTGAAAAAGGGATGAGAAAGACGTGGAGAAAGTAGCACTGCTTTAAAAAACTTCTCTGCTGTAGGGGAAAGTAAAAGGTTCTGAATCTGGTCTTTCCAGCTGTCTTTTTTTTCTCGGGTGCCTAACCTAGCTTTCTCTGTTTGGTTTTTTTTTTTTTCTTTTTTTATTTTAGATATTCTAGACATAGAAAAGGGGCATCAAAACAGTTCAGCTATTCATCAGCAAGGCACAGTTGACAATCCAGGGAAAAAAAACACCTAGCATATTTTTAACATCTCATTACACTATGAATGATAGCATTCGAGATGCATGTTTGGTGCAGATCACTTCCATTGCCTTCATTTTAAATATTTTATTTCTTTATTTCCTTATCTTCCTTATGTGTTTCTCATTTTACTAAAGTTAAATGGGATTTTCCCTGTGAATCACTGCTGTTTGTCTTCTACTTTAGGTTCTGGTTTTATAGTTGCTTTTTCTCCAGCTGACATGTATTTGGTGGAAATAATTGGGATTTGTAGAATCTTGAATAGAACTTTCCCTGTCCCCAAACATGCTCAGCTTGAGGGAGAAGTTGTCCATAACTTGTTAGCACTCAGGTTCTGGTGAAGCCTGAGGCTAACTTAAAGCAAATGAGAAACTTGGTACATTAAAAAAGTCATTCAGAGTCCACAAGAACTCAGAAGCACTGGAAGCAAACAAAGACAAGTTTCTCAGTATCCTTGGTAATGGATTCCTGTGAGTTGAGTGCTGGGGGAATATGTCAGCTCCCTGAATTCTTCAGATGTCTTGGTGGAGAAGAACTGAAACCTGTTTGAAAACTTCAGGATAATAAGGATAATAATACTTAAATAGAAGTCTTACTCTTTGATATAGTTTGAATCACAAGAATTAAGAACTACATTGATTGCTGGGTAAGGGATATTATTTTGGTCTTTTTTCTAAGGAAAAGTGCTGGTATATTGGCTATAGGAACTACCTTTATGCTGAATGAACACAGGGTTTGAATAAAGGCAAATTATTCATGCAGTACAGGGTTTAAGAGCTTGTGACATTTTGACAATAAATTTACTTCATTGAGCTGTTCTACTTTTAGGACAGAGTAAGTGGATTTATTCCATGTAATATGTCTTCAGGCAAAAGGATCATTTTTGCATCATACAGTTGAACAAGTGTTTCAAGGACATAATATGCAGAAACAGACTAATCATAACTTCTGGGAAAATAAAAGGCATTTCAGAGATTTAAGCAGATCAGTCAAGTTTTTATCATCAGCTTAACAACCACCTAAAGTATTTCTAAAGGTTCTTAACTGAACCTGGAGATATTATAGGCATTATCTTTGTAGAAATTATCAAGGTATTCACTGGTAGTCCAGCGAGTTCTAATTGTATTTCCAAGATGTTACCCGTATAGTTCAGGAATTACCTGTCTACCTATTGCCATTATGGAATATTGCCATTAAAGCTTTCATTACAGAATTACAGAGAATGTTTGCAGCACAACTTTTTGATATTATATATATTTTCCTTTTAGCAGAAAAGCTATTTGCAGAGGCTGAAGCAAAGTATGACAATAGTCCTAATTTAGTGAGAAACTGTTTGTAAACTATCTTAAAAAGCCTAATTAGAAAAATCTTTGCAGATCCTTTTTTTTTTTGTTGTTCTCAAGGATTTCTACTGAAATGCATAATTAGACATTCCACTTCTGGAATACTAACAGCAGTATATGTATGCACTTAAGCAGGGTGGACTGGATCCGTCTTGCCAATACCTGCTGAAAATCATTTGAACACGCTGATGGCTCTTTGTGGATTTGTAAGACACAAACAATAAAATTACTATGTTTAAGCTGTGCAGAAATAGGAAGGTGGGGCTTTTTGGATTTAAAAAACTGTTCTCACAAGGATTGGCAAAATGTCAAGGGTATAAGTATTAGTCAGGCAGGGTCTGTATGCCATGAAGATGTTCAGGGTTGTTGGGTGATTTGTATTTTCCTTTTTAGCATTGGTTTGTCAGAAAAAGTGAGTCAGGCCTGAATGTAATTTTTAAGTAAGTCCTTCACATTGTGTCTGCTTGCCTTTGGTTACTCTCCCTTTTATAAAATACTCCCAGTTCTTTAGAAGCAGTTAACACACTTCCATCTGCTCCAAAGTCCTATTAAATATTTAATAAGTCTTTCAAAAATTGCATGCAGGTGGATTATGTTGAAAGATCTTTAAGATACAGTGTATTTTAGTTTGTGGTATGTTGCACACCATTCCTTCATGGTCACTGGCAGTAACTGTGATGTTGAAGAAGAAGGTGCAAGAAGTTTGAGTGTGTCTTTTCTCATGTAATTTTTAGATCCTAATAAAAGGTAAAAGAATATAAGAATCCTCAGACATGAGCTATGTTTGAATCATTTTCTAGTTATTCAGCTTTTTGAAATCTTTCGCAGAGAACATACAGCAGTCTACAGTAAACTCATATATGCTTCTCATTGACAAAAAAATACTAACTTCTAAAATAAATGTTTATATTTTTTTAATACATAGATCCACCTTCTGAATGTAAAGGCTATGGTGTGTACCTCCTTACACAGTCAAATTAAAAAAAAAAAATTTCCCCATTATTCAATAAAAATTCTAAAGCAGAAGCAACAAGGGCTAATTGCAGACTATGACACTAGTGCTGGCAGGTCCTTCCAGCAGACTGTTTCGTTGTTGTGGAGCCCTAATTTGCTATTAGTGTGTTTTGCTATTAGCAATCCTTCCTTCTGGTTTTCAGAATATGCTAATTATTTCCAGTAGATGAACACCATACTGCTGCATTTTGTTTGCAGAATTTGTTTTGGATAGATTTTTATTTTGTTTACAGCAGCAGCACATCTATTCTGATGCAGGTGAAGAAGAGTATGTGAGCTTTGAAACTGGCTTTAGTTACACCAAGGCTTGAGCCAGGCTGAAGCGTGGTTCCTGCCCTGCTCCCACCCATATATTTGTTACTTAGTTTGGCTTTCTGAGGTGCTTTTTTCTGGCTCTGGGGTAGCAGAAAAGTGTCCTGCTGGTTCATCCATAAAACTTTCTGAAACACATTTGTGGCACGCAGTACATTAATCTGCTAAACTTCTGCATAATGAATACCTGTGCAATGGCAAGTGTGTGTGATTTTAAGTGCCAATGTGAACTTTTCAGGTGTTTCGTTTGCCCTCCTTCTCCCCTCTCCAATATTACTATTCTTAAGATTAACCTTTTAGGTTAAAAAGGTTTCCTTTTACACAGAGTTGGTTTAATTCTTACAGTGCTTCAGTCATTGGCCTTCTGCCCAAAAAGTAAGTGAACTGTTTTAAAAAAGAGTTTGAGTCTCTTTCATGTACAGGTTTCTGTGTGCATTTAGGTGAATTAAGTAATAGTGAGAATGTCCTGCAGCTCCTCTCAATTCTTGGTTAGATTTGATGCTGCTTCATGAAAAGTAGCCCTGTCTGATTCAAACATCTGAAAATGAAAGTTCCGGCAGGTAGCTTGAAGATACTGTGAGTTTTTGCTTTGTGGTTTGTTGTAACCCTGTTCAGCCTTTTCCTGTCCAAATCAAAGAAATTCTCAGCTCTTTAAATCTCTGCTTATAAGGCAGCTGGTTTTCTTTTTATGTTCTCCAATTCTCCTACCTTCCCTTTGAGATGCAAAGATTGGAATGACATACAGCACTCAGGATGTGGGTTCATCAGTGTTTGTTACAAGAACGAACAGATCACCTTGTCATCAATGACATTCTTGATGAAGCCAAACTTTTTCTTGATTTCTGAAGTGCCCTTGCACTCTGAGCTGATGTTTTCAGAGAACTTTCAAGGTTGACCCTGAGATCTTGTTCCTGAGTTAAAATGCCAGTTCTGTGTTGTTTCTCCTTGCTGGAGCCTTACACCTACCACACCCCTTCTAGAGTTCTTTGCAGTGGGGACAGCAATTGACTACCTTTAAAGAGCTCAGCATGACCTGCAGCTTGGAGATTTCATAGTTGCTTCTCCTTTCCATACCAGTGAAAGGGAAGTGGTATAGAGCTGTAACCAGCACCAAGCCTGCTTTTGCTATTTTTCCATCCTGAAAATTACACCTAACCGCTATAATTTGTTTCCTCTGTTGTAACTGTCTCCCTGTTGCTAAAATGACCTCTTCTCCCATCCCACAGCAATAGAATTTCTTTATGATGTTTCATGTAGAACCTTGTCACAGACCAGTTGAAAACCCAGGTCAGAATTTATTCACATGGTTATTGCTATCCTTCTGCAATTCCAAGAGGTTAATGAAGTAGAATTTGCCTTTACAAAAGCTACACTGTTGCCTCTCAAACAAAATTTTGTTCATCTCTGTGTTTATTAAGTAATCTTTTCTTTCCTAATTTTTTTTTCCTTTTTTTTTTTTTTTCTTTTTTAAAGACAGATTGCCATCTTCCCATGGGTGGGAGAAGTCATTCTGACTGGTCTGTCATGCTTGAACCCTTTTTATAGGTGAGAGTTACAATGGTAATCTGCCAGTCCACTGGCACAGTGGCTGTTTATAATGTGGGTTGCATACCTTGACCAGCAGTTCTGTAATTTTACATTTGAGTGCTGCAGGAACTCTCCAAATTTGTCTCAAAGAAAAAGGAAAGCTTGCTTTTCCATCTCAATTTTAGTATAAAATTATTTAATCATTCTGTGATCTGTTAGAGAGAAGGGAAGGAGTCATTGCATTTCACAGTTTACCAGATTGTTTTGTTAATCATGCATTTATGTATTTGCCTTTAAATAAAATTCCCCTGAAGTCCAAAGATCCCTTTTGAATTATGCTCTTTTAAAATTTTTGTATGACTGTGTGGACTGACTTGATTTGCAAAGCTACTTAAGAACGATTGCCGGTAAAAAACTTTACAAATAAAGAATTGAAACTAAGAACATTGTTATTATTATTGATTTTTATTTTCATATAACAGTAGACTGTTATTCATAGTGTATTTGAATAATTTGGAAACTTTAGAGAAATCAAATTGACATGTGAAATTCACAAATGAGATAAGTATTTCTTTTTTTGGATGGAGTACATAAAAAATCTCTGGCAGAACAAGTGTGTCAACACTCAGCTGTGCTTTATTGCTAAAGATTTCTTCCTTGGATAAATAATGTTTTTGTGATTTATTGCATTTTCTAAGAAAAAAATATCTGTTTCAAATATAGTCATGTAGAAGGTTGAAGAAGACTAGATCCACATATATTAAAATTCAGTTTTAGGATAAAATGCTCCCAATTTCATGGAGGTTAAGTTCTCCTTGGAAGAACACAGCTATAATAAGCTACTGTAGTTGCTTTCCTTTTGGCACAAGTCAGGATGGATATTTTAACCAGTGGACTCTTTTTTTCTGCAGTCCTCCTGAACTGTGTAGCAGATGGCTCTGGAAACCTTCATGAATGTAGGAATAGCATGAATTTCTAGAAATTTTGAGACAGGAGGTTGGGTGAGGGCAAGATATTGATGACTGTGAGAAGATCTCCTGTGGAGATGCTTCAGGGTTTGTCGTGGGGCTCCAATGCCTTTTTTCCTCTTTTTCATAGATTAGAGTGCCCCACACATACCCTCCCTTAGCATCATGCAAGCGTACATGATCTACCCTAAACACATTTACCTGTTTCCTATTTGGGAAAGTCTATTTGCACATCAACTAAGTGACTATGACTTGTGCCTTGAACATTCTCTTCAGCTTTAAAAATCACAGATTTGTGTTCACTGTAGGAGACAAGGAGAATAAAGAAGAAGGTAACTGAAAGATCTTAGTTGACTACAGAACTTTTAAAAGATTATGTAGAGGTTGAAGGATTCCTGACCCCAGTATGTGAGCTGGCATTTATTCCCACTATTAGGATAGGAAAAAAAAAGGCATCTCTCTTGTTGGTTTTTTTAAGGCTCTTTTTCATCCTTGGATAAATGCATGCAAACTTTCAGTCTTTTACTTTGATGTAACATGAATTTCTATTTCTTTCTGACCTTGCAGCTGCTTAAGCGCTTGCCCTCTGCAAATTCATGCTCCAGGGTGATCCTTGTATCCATTAGCTCATCTACTTCAGCGTACTTACTGTAGCTGGTGCTGCCTCCCACCAGGATAGTCTAGTCGGGATACTTTTGGGCCACCAACAGAATAGGGAATTGCCAAAATAAATGTTTTCCAGAAAGATTTCACACTCATATGTAAGGAAATAGACATTTTCCTAACTGTTGCTTTAGAGCTTAGATTTTTCTTCAAGGTTTGTAATGAAAATATTTCATGACCTGTTGACATATTCATATGGTGATTTTCAAAAGAGATGTTTCATTTACAAAATGGTCTTGGCAATGAGCTGGAATATCTGGGAAGTTGAACAAGACTGTTGACAGTCAAAATTAGAACTGAATCATAACTTCTATTAGCTTTGCAGCTGAGCCATTTTTAAAACTAACCAATCGAATTTGTTCTTGTGTTTTTGAGAGTTCAAGAGTGAGATGGATAGTCAGTGCTTACTCACAGTGATCATTGGGGTTGTGGAGGTAGTTACATGAATGGCAGGTTTTGGCTGAATTGGCTAGCTCTTAAATCCTGTGGCTGTACACACTAAAGAATGGCACAAAGAAAACGCTTGGCTTTTAAGAAAACCTCTTTCTTTCATTGCCTGTAAAGAAATAAAACCTGTATGTTCCCTTATTCTGTTTTCCTTTTTATTCTTCATTTATTTTCTTATCACAATGGAGCAATTCCAGATTTTGTCTTATAACCCAGACTTCCAAGTTCATCAGGTGGTGGTGACTCGTTTCTGATGGTTCTAAAACTTCCGAATACCCTAGTAATTCTTCATAGTATTCAAGAAATGAGTACAACGGTTTATGTACAATTGAACTGTAAATTCAATTCTGTTAGAGGGTCATATTTTTGTTTGATGCAAAATACCTTAAAAACTCTTGAGGTTTTAATTATACTTGCAGCCATTCAACATCATATAAACACAGCTGTTATCTTTTAAGAAGCACATCATTCACTGCAAGAGGTTGAACAGTGTTCTTTATAATAGTGGAAGCACTAGTTCAGCCTTTTAACAGTGTCACTCTCAGGGACATAATGCTTATTCCATGCAAGCAGTTGCAGAGTGAAACTTGGGAATCTGTTGATGAATCTAATGCTGATCACTGCAGTGATTACTTTTTTATATTGAAGTATTTCACAGAAGTGTGAGAAGCTTACACTGTGATATAAATTTGAAAACAGAGATGACTTTTAGAGGACAAAATGTTGATCCAATACCGTACAATTTTTTTTGGTTTAAAATTTAATATAGCCTCTAAATTGACTTTCACTGAGACAGTGAAAACTAGAATAGAGTTGTACCTGTGGCAAACAGGGAATTTAAAAATTGTATCTAATGTAACTGATAGATTTCTAGGCCTAAAATCTGAATATTTTCTTCAGATAATATAATGACACTTTGATACCACTGTTAGGGTAATTGAGGATGGCTCAATTGAGGATGATAGAAATTATAGAGTTTTTAGAAATTGACAGCATTTTGGTTTACTAAACACATTAAATACACATGCATACACTTGCATAGAAATGTTACAATTGAAATAAATTGAATAAAGTGAAATAAATTATAACCTTTGAGGACTAAAATATTTTGACAAATGTAATTCATTCTTCTTACTTTCCTAGTACATTTAAAATGATATTTTGATACTCTTAGAGATTGCAAGTTTAAAAGTGTTAGTTTTCTCACATTAAGGAAGGGAACGTTACATAAGAAGCTGAATGTACTCATTGGTCTGCATTCTTTTATCAGTTCTAAACTAAATCCAGTCAGGTTAGGTAGAAAAATTAATTTTTATTTTGTAAGAATTTAATTTTTGCTGAAAAGTAAAATTTCATAACTTTACAAAATATAGTAGCAAATCTGTCAAAATGCTTTGAGTCTAAGTTGAAATATTCTGTTATTTTTTAATTTTTCTTTTCACAAATATTAATTTGAGGGTTTGTGTTCTTCGAAAGAATACCTGGTTAGGGGAAAGATTAGTCTGGATAATCTTTCCAAACTGATTTTTTTCCCCCACAGCTTTCATTTAAATAAAGTTTTGCAACTTTCAATTTTTTGGTATGAGACTATCTTAAAAGAATATGTATTGTTATCTGCAGTCATTACTCAGGGATGATGCTGGGAGACATTGCAGTATGTCGTGCCTTACCTTTGAAATCTGAGACTCTCACAGCTGCTGAATGTAGGCTCACGGACTGGTTAGGCTTGGAAGGTGTGTTAAAGATCATCTAGTTCCAAACCTCTTGCCATGGGCAGGGACACCTTTCACTAAAGCAGGTTGTTCAAAGCCGCATCCAGCCTGGCTTTCAACACTGCCAGGGATGGGACATCCATGGCTTCTCTGAGCAACCTGTTCCAGCACCTTGGCACCACCCTCATAGTAAAGAATTTCTCTCTCGTATCTGATCTAAACCTACTCTCTTTCATTTTGAAGCTACCCCTTCTTGCCCTGTCAATACCTGCCCTTGGTAAAAAGTCTCTCTTCATCTTTCTTGTAGGCTCCCTTTAGGTCCTGGAAGGCTGCAATTAGGTCTCTCTAAAGCCTTCTCTTCTCGAGGCTGAACAGCCCCAACTCTCTTGTAGAGATCGCATAATTTCAAGATCATACAGGATAATTTAACTGCATTTTAGCATTCTTTGAACAAGCAGAATGTCTTAATGTAGGGTTATGTACTTGCACAAAATAATTCAAAGTAACAGTACTTATGACCTGTCTTTGCTGAACTTGGTAACATAAAACCAGAGATAATGACAGTCTGTTAATGAACAATGTTTTTAGCATTTCTTAGGTTGTGAAGCTACAAACTATGGCTTGTCCAAAACAACAAAGCGCTATACTAAATAAAGGAAGTAGTGCAATAACTAGCGTACTGAGCTATGGTCTGAATCTTTGTATTGTTTAGATAAAGTACAATAATTCTTGCTCTCATTTCTATATTTTTCGACCAAGGACTCTATGCTTTCGCTTGGCTAAAGCCATTTCCGTACACTACAGAAATAACTTAAAGGAGATATCTAATCTTCAATTTATTCCCTATTTAGGTTAATTTAAGCTAATAATGGTGTATTCTCCCTTGGCTGAGTTTTCACTTTAGTAAAAGTGAAAACTATTCCGGTAGTACAATATAATATCCCAGTCAGAGGAGAAATAGAAATGTTCTTTTTCTGGTTTTGACAAGTCCACATAAAAAAATCATGAGTTGTTCAAACTTAGCCTCATGGGATGCAATGATCTGATTTTTTTTTAATGTTTGTAAATTTTCTAGAACAAGATCAGTCTCTTGGTTGTGGTTTGCATGCCATATAATGGTTCGAAGACACAAAAGGTTATCACCCCGTAAATAGTAAATTGATAAAAAAAAGTTTGAGATAAGTGATATTTACTTATTTATAAATTACAGACCAGAGAGAAATTTCCTTATTCGTTGTATTTGGTGGAGGTCTCCTGGACAAAATGACACCACCACCCCCAACAGTTTTTTGAGTGCTCCAGTAAAAATGATGTGGTATTACCATGAGTATTTTTGTTGGCATGAAAATTAAAAACAATGAGTGCTGAATAAACTGATATTCTCTTAAAAAGAAACCCATTATCTAGTTTAAAAGAGAAAAGTCCTCCTGTAAGCACTTAAAGAAATTTAGATTAATATAATCAGTGGCAGTGTAAAGGGTTTTCTTTCACTGATTATTTTTTAAGTTTCAGTTGTTCAGTAAAAAGAATGATACATAGTAGTTCACAAAACAAACAAACAAACAAAAAACAAAAACAAACCAACCAAAACCCAACTGTTTGAGACTCCTGAACAGGTTTAACTCTGTTTAAAGAAATTATAACTTTTTTTATTTAATTTTGCTGGAGTTCTGGTTATTCATGGAGCCTTATCTGCCATATTGTTTTGCATTATTTCAGTGGTATTTTAAGCTGATGTTAAGGTGATGACATATACACTAGAGCTTACTTGGCTGTGTTTTGAAGTCCTGGAAAGCATCCAACTATTTTCCTTTAGGCAGTCTCTTGGCATTAAAGCAAGAATATGCTATACTGCTATAATACTGTTATAGAGAGAACTCAGAGAACACTCTTTTTTCTCCTATTTTATGATCCCAAAGTATTTTCAAATAACTTCTTTTGTTTTTTGTTTAAAGCGTATCCTCAGTAAGGGATGATGGAAAAAGAGGTATTTTGACTACATGAGATTATCATGTATTGTCTGTAAAACAGGTTGGTGGATTCAACCTGTTTTGTGGCAAACAGGCGGGTCTATTACAAAAACAACCTTCCTCCATCTAATACTAATTGAAACTCACGTTGTTGTATGTTTAAGAAAAAATGCCAAGGATTAAGTTGGCATGAAGCCTCAACTAACCTTTTCCTCTCTAACAGGCACATAAAAAAACTGTTCCAGTTTCATGAAAGAGCTGAAATTATTCTTTCTAGTAATACTTGTTGAAGTATTATATTTATGTACACACCTAAAGCAAAACAAGAAGCCTAAGTAAATATTATTCCTTACTGTTTTCTGTAAATTCAAGTGTAGGACATAAGTGCAATTTGAGCTCAGCAGTGCTTTTTAAAACTTAAGTGTAACTTATTTTGCAAAATAATTTTCATTTCACGTATGGAAAATTAATTTAGCAGCATTAGATGATCCCGAAGCATTTATGTTGGCTCAGGAATACATACCTAAAAGTTTTCAAGACATGTCTTTGGTAGATAATAATTAAAAATAATTTTCATTACATAAAATGCAGTGCAGAGAAAGTATTGGCTGAACTGACTGAAGCTGTCCTTCTCCTTGATAAAGTAACAAACATCTATTTCTTCTATAAAAGAGAGAAAGAATAGAACTAATGGAAAAACAATCAAATGGCAGTAATGAGATGTGAATTCAGTGAGAGCTTTGAAGTGAATGTGCTTGAATTTTCTCCTACAATGAATTCCTCAAAGACTCTTTAAACTTAAAAATGCAATTAAAAATAGATCAAATAAATTCACCTTTATAAATGGACAAAAAGACAACTTACTGCAAAATACTTCAGTAAGAGCAGAAACAAACAGAAGATTTATATTATCAGTTCTTTCTCAATTACTTCAGTACTTACAGACCTTAACTGCTTCCAGCCAGTTCAGTGGTAACAAACTCACTTTGGTTCCAAGGAAATGCTTCTTTCTACCACCTCAGAGATACCATGCCATTTCTCAAACTTGCATTACTTTTGTTGTGCTTAGCCTCTCAAAGAAGAAATGATCATTTTTCCACTGGTGGATCTTCCTTCCTTTTTCTTTTTAAATAATATAAGCTTCGAAGGAGCTTTCAGAGGATGTGGATAGAACATCAATACTCAGTGCCTTCTTTGCCTCAGTCTTCTCCAACATGGTCTGCCTGATCCACCTGACTGCCTTTTATGAGCAGTAAAAAGGGTGGATTTATGAATAATGTGAGGACACTGGATGTTGTTTGCATTATCTGTAGCGAAGCTTTGGACATGGTCTACCACAATATTCTTGGATTTATTTCAGGACAACAAAGCTTGGGTTGGTGGATGAGTAAAATGCTGTTTGGATGGTCATGTTGAGAGGGTTGGACACTTCCTGGAGGCAGATAGCAAGGCGCATTCCACACGGTCTGCCATGGAACCTCTTCTGTAACCAGGAGGAGGAGATGGAGGGCAGATTTGTCAGGTTTGCAGATGACTTCAGACTGCGATGACCACTCTGCCACCGAGTTATGTGTGCTTTCCTAGATTATTTCTCTTAATTTTTGAAAGGCATATAAATGAAGAATACAAGATAGCAATGTTTATGAGCTGAAAATGCTCTACATCTATTTCTTAAATGCTTCTAATTCAGTTGATTATATAGAACACATAATATCTAGCTTAATGTGTTTATCTTGGCTTTGTCCATTCAGCTTGTGAACTTGTGAACTGCAGCCATCATAAGTGAAAATTCAGGAAAGCAAGTTGTCTGTTGTTTTTGTCATGATCGATTTTACAGGGTTTTTTTTCTTTCTCTCCCCCGCCCACCTTGCACTCCAACTGATTTTGTCAGACTAACATAAAGCAGTGTTGTGATTTTGTCAGTTCTTCACATATTGATTAACTCATTATTTGTGAAACTTTCTTGCCTGCCCCTAAGGAGTGTTTTGAGTAGAATTTAGTATTCATTAATCCTGAACATGCTAGGATTAAGTTGATTTTTAAATTAATGGCCTTATTGTTTCTGGTAATTTGAGAAATCTCATAAACTGATAACATCTTAGAAATTTCTTTTGGTGTTGCAATGTTTCTATTTGCTATTCTTGTTGAAGCTGAAATGAAAGAGAGGTTATCAGAACAGTTAGCAATGATTATTCGGGAGAACAAAGTGCATCATCTTTGAAGATGTGTGTTGAAAATTCAGAACACAGTATTAAATATATCTCTATTTTTGCTTAAGAATGTTTTAGCAATAAACAGCCTCGTGTACAAATAACTTTCCAAGGAAACTTGCCTAACATTAGTTGACCTTGGTTTAATATTCAGCTATCAGACACATGGCAATTGGACAGGTTCCCATTGTTATGAACACCCCTAAATGAAATGCCCCTCATTACTCATGATCCAAGTAGTATGTATAAAAAGGCAAAACAGCCAGCTCTCTATCTGTGATCACCTTTAATGGGGGCAAAGGGGAATACTCTGGAGCCACGAAAGTTGAAAGCAGAGACAAACATAGAAACAGCTTGGTCAGAGACTAGTTTAATCACTTAATGGGGACATGATAATTTGATCCAGCTACACTTAACACTTAGGAATAGATGGGACTTCTGAAAACTGCACGTATTCCAAAGTGTAATAGTTTCAGATTCAAATGAGCTGAACTGCTTTCAACTGAATAATCATATAACTTTCTCTCATTCTTTTATATTTATTACTCAGACAAAAGAGTTGAATAGCAATTTTTCACAGACTGCCATCTAACTATAGTACCAACTATGCTAATATGGAGGGCTAAAGAGTTTGCACTAATGTATTTTTGGGGAGAGGATCTGCATCCTCTGCACAGTGATAATTAGATGGCAGAGATTTAGCATTAGATGTTCCACAGCCTTACAAAGATAGGAGGAATAAATAGCCGTTGTCTGCTACTTAGCTACGGTTTTCAGAACACAGAAACAAAATGTCTTTCACAGACTTGAACTCATTCTGCTCTTATTTTTGTGGTAGCAGTAGTGCAGTCTTATCTTAAGGGAGTTATTTTTAACAGAATTAATTTTTTTACCAGTGTCTTTTCTGGTGGTGAATGGCTCATAATTCTCATGTGATAGGATTACAAGCAAAATCATTGTTCCTACACAGTGCTTTCTGCTATTATTAAAGGAATTAGTTACTGCCATTAATTACTTTGCTGTTATTAGAGATTCAGATCTGAATTTCTGATACTATCACCATGAATTTGTAAAATATTAAATCTATCATGAACATAGGCCTACATCTGTGCTCCTGTTAAAGGTTGTAAGCTCATAGAAGGATGCTATCCTGGGTTACATGAAAATTCTGGTATCCATCTTTTCTTTTTTCTAAATGTGCCTTTTTGGTTTTTTGGTGTTTTGCCTTTAAAGAAACTGAACTGCTAATGATTAATGACCCAAACATTAGATTACCTGCAGTGACCTCCCCGGTACTGTAAGAGGCTGGACTATTGGTGCTCATGGCTCCATGAGCAGTGTGCTTTGCTGGTGTGTGCTTTGCTAACAGTGTGTAGAGAGGCCACCCAGGCCAGATGCCCAAGGTGTGAACATCTGACACCTCAGGCTACAAGCTGGGTGTTAAATAAGATAAGGAAAGAGGCAAATCCTGCAAGGTGGGGCAGTGTTTCTTTTTCCTTACTCAGCTGTGATAACTCCCAGGAACATTCACACCCAGCCTGAAGGATTAATCTCTTGTTGATGAGCCACAGTGGGCTACAGTGGACTCAGCCACACTGATCTGAGGGACAGCTGGAACATCTTAGCAGGTGTCAAAGACTCCTGAAGCATCCCGTGACTCACAATATTACATCATCCAGTGTAAAACTCCCCAGCCCAGGGGAGGTACCACAGGCATTCCCACCTGAACCTGAGCATGTTTAACTCTGAGTTTCAGGGCTTCCCTCACCGCCAGGGCTTCCACCACCACCTTAATGGATCCGGACTGTGACCACCACTGTGACAGGCCTGCGATCACCACTTCGACCAACACACATCGAAATGGCAGCAACCAAGTCTCATCACTGGATCCAACAGGCGTCTTGTGGGTCCTTCCAGTCACCTGAGGGATCCACAGCCCTGCTCCGGCTGCCTGTACCAGCACCTCAGCCTCACTGCAGGGCCACACAAGTGCCTGCCGCTATCAAATCNCCCTGCCGCTATCAAATCCCCCCTATACACCTTTTCCTGCCAGCACTGACTGTTCTTGCTAGCTTTTCTGGGCATGGGGGAGGCAAACCACATGGAAGGTTGGCCCATCTTGTTTCTGTCATATGGCCATGTCTGTTTTTCCCAGATGGGGGAGGCTTGGTAAGTTTCTCCTTTTCAGTTGATTTAACCCGGTTCTATCAGTATTGTTACTGGCATTTCTTCTTGGTAAAGAGTTATGTTTTCACTTACATCCAGGCATATTTGTTCTCTCTCTCTGTATTGGAGAAACCAGGGGTATTGAATCCAAGGGAGGAGATTTCTGTCTGAGGTCTCCATGCCTCCAAATTATCTTGAACTGAGATAGATGCCTATCCTATTTCTACTCTTACCTAAGTGGATTCTAGTGACTACTTTATGAACCATGTAAAGCTTTGGCATGATGTATATAGCTGTTCTTATGTGTATAACAATGTAAAGGAGAACACTTCAGGTTTTATATAATGCGTTGTTGTAGCTTGAATTGCTTATCTTCAATTCATGTACTTTAGCTAACCTGAAGCTGAAATGAGATGATTTGAGGAAAATACCATACCAGTGAGTTATGGTGTTAGTCCAGACACTTGAAAAGTCTCCACTGGGAGGTGGTACTTCTTGCTTGGTAATGTAGGCTTCTGACCAAATACAGGAATGAATGGTCAGGGCAGAAAATGTGATTTTGCATACTTCTAAAATGTATCTCAGGATTTTAAAACACCTTAGTTGGAAGATAATCTTCAGAATATGAACTTGTTTAGGCAAGTATGATTGCTTTTACACGAAGCCTTAAAAAGTATCATTAGGAACCTGGCAGCCTAATCTCCTCTGATGACTCCTCTTCTTCTAGGTATGATTGTGTTTTGATTTGCCATATAATGTTGAGTTTCCCACATGATTGCATTCAGCATGTTAAACAGCTTTGACTTGGACTGAGGGGCTTAGGTATGTAGCTGAGGTAGTGAAGAAAGTATCACCATACTTAAAGTAACATTAACCCTATGGAGTGTATGAAGACATTTTCATACGAAAGTAAAATTTCTTCTTGCACTTGGCATTAATACTATTTGAATAAATTGTTATTCTCAAGTGCAGTTTTACCACTCTCATTGCTTGTAAATATAAGTTTTAAAGATGAGGAATGCTCCATTTTTTGCTGGGTTTAATGCCTGGTTTGATTTCAGTGCACTACAGATTCTCAGCCTTGACTCACAGCATTTGAGTGGATGTCTCTCTGTCCATCCTCACGGGAATTACAAGACAAAGATAGAAATGGCCTTAGACTTATAAAAAAAGTATATATAAATGTAGGAAATAAGGAATTATTATTTTTATAACATGTTAATAAATGAATATAATATTTTCAAGCAGATACTTCAAGCAATACATTTGATCTACAAAATACATTGATATTATGACAACTAAATATTCTGTATGTTTTTTAAAGTGATTTTCATATAAAATCTGGGCCATTACCTCCTCTGTGGAGTAATCTGAAGGTGTACTAGAGTACGAGCACATCCACATAGCCAGTGGCAGATGTCCTGGTTACACAGCTGTCAGCTGATAGTGCTTGGGCTCAGCTGAAATTACTGCTCAGCATATGCCTGAGTTGGCTTGCAGTATATGCAGGATTTTAATCAAACAAATAAAGAGATCCTTTTAGCCCAAGTCTTTTTAGCATATTAGTTTAGGATTCCTCAGTTATGGTGTTGACATGCTGTAGATCTCTCCCCTGTAGCTGCAGGAGTCACTGAACCAGCTGTGTCAGAGCTCTCCAGCCAGCCAGACCTGCTGAGGCAGATGCAGCCCTCCAGGTCATAGGTGCCAGGAGTGCCTGATGCCTCTTCGTGAGGCTGGGTTATTTTGCAGAAGGTGTGCCGTGGTTAAAGAGCTCTGTCACCAGGTGAAGGAGCTGCAGGAGGAAGTGAACAGGCTGTGTAGTATTTGAGTAAACAAGCAACAGAGACACTGATTATATTCAGAGATGCTACAGCCTCAAGACTCTGGGGAGTCTTGAACCTCAACTGTAGTGGAGAAGCAGACTCCTACAGGGTAATTAGTCGGAGGAATGTTAGTCCAGGGTCTGTTAAAGATGAAGGCTGGCAGCTGGTCACTGCATGTACCAGGAGGAAGGTTTCTCAAAATTTCATAGGTAGGATGGGCACCTTCTACAACAGATATGATGCTCTGGCATTAGAAGGCCAGACAACCGATGAGGTGGGCAAAGATCCTTGTAGGATAGAGGGGCCCCTTAAAACAACACCATCTTCTTTTTCAAGAGGAAAAGAAGGGTAGTAGTTGCAGCGCAAAGCCTGACAGAGTTCAAGAAGCGTCTGATAGAGCATGGTACTGTGGAGGGCCAGGAGCTGGACTCATTGATCCTCATGGGTCCCTTCCAACTCAGCATATTCTGTGATTCTGTGAAAATGCTGGTCTGACAAAACAACAGCAAGAATTAGAATGAAGGTTTGAGTAAATTTAAATCTTAAAAGCCCCTGTTTAATGCTACCAGTAGAAGTGACTTGAAATACAGACGACTATTCTAACATTTAGGCAAATGGTGTCAATGTAAATATTTGTCTTATTTGCATGATTTCAATAACTAGTTAAGTCTACATAAGTGGTTGTTGTGCTTTTAATTCACAAGCCTGGCTTAAGGTACAGGAGTGGGGTGGGGGGAGGCAGAGGGAACCTGAGGCCTTAATGCTTTGGAGTTTGTTCCAGCCTTGTTTTGAAAAGATGTTAGGAGTTTCTAAGTGTGAAGGTTGGTCTGCTAATACCTCTTTTTGCTAGACAAGGAGACAGGCTTGGTTCCCCAAATTTCTCTGTCATCCTCGTAGGATACGAGGAGTGAATACTTGAGGAGGACAAAATAAAATTTTGTTGCATAACCAGGGACTCATTGTTAACACTGTCAAGCATATGGCACAGCTGTGAAATTTTTGTGCCAGGCCTGGTGAGCTAGTGGGAAAGCTCACAAAGCCAAGCCAGCCATTTGGACTGATGGTGTTGTTACTAGGAAGAAGCAAATGAAAAAATAATTTTGTTTAAACACTTAGAAAAATAGTCCTGTGATTTATTACCTAAGTCACCAGATGTACTGTACTATACTGTACTACATAATTGAGACAGCATTCTCTGATGTAATAAAGACATAAAATGTGTGTGGGTGTGCGAGGGAGAAAGAAATAGTGGAATTGAGGGCTAGTTGAATAAACTGTTGGAGATTTGGATTTGGCTTTTTTTTTTTCTCTTGTTGCATTGTGTAAAATGCTAATATGCCCCTAAACAAAAGGCTCTTAAAAGTAATGGTAGGCTCAGAAGGACTGATTTTTTTTACAGATCAAATCCCTGGCAAGCCATTCCCTGTGTATGAGAAGATGGTTCAGATTTTGTCATTCTTTTTCAGAGAGTCGTTGTTGTCAGTGCTACAGGAAGGTTAATGACCAAGGGACTGGGTGTGGAGAGGGGAGAGGTTTGAGCTACTTTGGCAGACTTCACATGGCTAGCAGGAAGCAGCCGGGAGGAAACGTGCTGTTTCTTGAGCCCTGTTCAGTGCTCCTACAGCAACAAGAAACATACAGGGGTTTGAGTAGCACAAATGGCCATGCTGGACATCGACTGTGCTTTGCTCATGTGGTTCCCTCAGGTCACAAGGTTTTTATGTCACCTCCTAGCCAGAATTAGAGAAATCCTCCATACATGTATGTGACAGGCATTTCCTGCCTGGATGGTGGGGCTGGCAGTATTGGTCAGCTTTAGAGAAAACAGGAAGGGAAAGGAGGTGGTCAGTGATAGGAGATGCTCAGTGATGGCAGGTAGCCACTGTGTCAGAAATGCATTTGAGACTTGCTCAGTGTTAGTCCGTAGATGTTGCCTGCTAGGCATGACAGTTGCACAAAAAACAAAAGCCTTGCAAGAACTCTGACAGAAGTGGTTTAGTTCATAAAAGTGAAAAACTGTATAAGATAACACTTTTAAAAAAAGAAAACAGAATACTTTAATGCTGTGACAAATACTCTTTTTGTAGCAGAGTTCCAGGTAGTAGAGATAACTGCAAAAAGGAAGGGATGAGGTGAAAATCAATGTCTGCACATTTTCTGGAAATCTTCATCCAGACAAGTTTTCTATCATATGTCTCTTAATAACAGAAAGAGTGATATACAGGTGCACAGAAATTTTTATCTTCAAGGAACATAAACTGTGAGATTTCAAATAAGCGAGATGATTTATCAGAAAAGCAAAGGGAAAAGGAAGAGAAAAAGAAAAGAGGACTATTAGATGAATAGATTTTTTACTGCTTAGACTTTAACCTTGTGAAACACAATTTCTGATGATTTATACTGTCTCTAAGCCAGTACAGTTTTACTGCACTTACTTGATGCAGAACCAGGAAAAAAGGTAATGTTATAAGTGAATAGCACTTCTGTAAGGGAAGAAGTTAAGTCACTCAGTTCAGACACTAAGAAGTATAAGAAACTGTAAGATATATGTGGGCAAATTTCTCATAAAATTGTGGTTCTGACAGAAAATAAGCAAATTTTTATAAAAGAAAAGTAGATTTTTCTTGGAATTTTTGTTTAAACATAAATACAGAATTTGTATCAACAATTTATGTTCAAATATTTAATTTTGAATAATAGAATAGTAACTATATATGTATTATAATGCTGTTACTTGTTCCAGCACATTTGCTCCGTTGTGTGGGGCAAAAGCTTGTAAGTGATAGTTGCATACCCATCCATGAAGTCAGATACAAATGTGTCTTGTGGAAGGGCTAATGAAGCCTTTATCTGAGCAGCAAGGAGGAAGAAAGTACGAATGTGGGCATTTGAGCCTGGAATTTAGGTCTTGTAATGTAGCAGAGGCAAAAAAGCTAATTCATAATCCATGAAAGTTACTCTGATCTGTATCAACTCATATGTCAATATTTCAGGTTCATATTTGTGCAGTTATTTGTGCCGTTATTATTACAGCTTTACAACTTACTGGTTTTAAATCAGTCTGACACTACTTGTTTCTAGAGTAGTGCAACCTTTTGATGTCTGATTTCTTCTGTAAATTAGAATTCATAGAATCACAGAATAGTTTGCATTGAAAGGGACCTTAAAGAAAAGCTCAAACCCCTCTGCCATGGGCAGGAACACCTCCCACCAGACCAGGTAGCTCAGTGTCCCATCCAACCCGGTCTTGAACACTTCCAGTGGTGGGACATCCACAAGTTCTCTGGGAAACCTGTTGCAGTGCCTCACCACCTTTTTCCTACTACGTAATCTAAACATACTTTTTCAGTTTGAAGCCATTTCCCTTTATCCTGTCACTACATGCCCTTGCAAAAAGTCTCTCTCCATCTTTCTTGTGGGCTTCCTTCAGCCTCTGTGGATGGCTGCAATTAGGTGATCCTGAAGCTCTGTCTTTTCCAGGCTGAAAGATCTTAATTCCCATAGCAGAATTTCTCCAGCCCTCTACTCACTTTGGTGCCAACCTCTGGACTCGCTCCAGCAGGCTGATGTCCTTCCTGTGCTGGGGGCCACAGAGCTGGATGCAGCCTCCAGGTGGGGTCTCACCAGAGCAGAGCAGAGGGGCAGAATCACTGCCCTTGACCTGCTGACCTTGCTGCATTTGATGCAGCTCAGGATATAACTAGCTTTCTGGGCTGCAGGTGCACACTGACAGGTCATGTCGAGCCCATTACACCATCTTATATGCATGTGTAATGTCTGTTTGTATTCTAGAATATTTTCATCTCTTTGAAATGATAGCATAGTCTCATAAGCCACATTAAATTTGGCACAGCTTACAATATTAAGTGAAATACTTTTTATCATGTCAAGGAAATGGGATATATTGCCCATCAGAACATGACAGAAGACTATGGAAGAAATGGGAGAGAAAAAATGAGTATAGCATGAAGCAAGAGCATGAGCTGAAGTTGTTTTTTTTTTTTCCAGCCCTACATTTTTGCCATAGGATGCTTTCAGAATGGACTGGGAGAGAGCAATCAACACAGAGTAACAACATAAAAATATCTGATAAGTTAAATGAAAATAAAACTGATAGCATTTTGAAGCACTCTGTATCTCATGATTTTTAAACCCGTCATTGGTGTTTCAGGCCTGATTTAAACCTCCTGGGCCGTAAAGGTTTCTCAAGATAAGAAGTAACCAATCTAAATATCTCTTTTCTACTGTATCTATGAAGTCTGTGGTTTTATATTAGCTCTCTTCTTTGTAGGGTCAGAAGTTCTAATAACAGGAGTCTATCCTGTAAATTTTGTGGAATAGAATACCTGTGTGTGATTTTCACTTCAAACTACCCACTGTAATTTCTTTTTTAGCCCTTTGTTTCTGAAGGTCACATAATGCTTCTCTGTGTTGACAATACGTCATCATCACATTTTGCTTTTTGTGCCAAGTCATGAGTAAACTATAATAAAATATTGAATATGAGTCCCTTAGAAACCTTCCCAGATTCCTGATTTCTCTCATCCTGTCCTAATTTGCTGTGTTTTCACCATTTGCTGTGGAAGGACTATGAAATGCCAAATATTTGATGTGATAAATGCCATATTGTTCTTATCTTCACACGGAACTTATGTACTCTCTCTTCCCTTCCTTACCTTCCCCTGACAATACTGTAAGTTTATGAATTGTATTTCAGCATTTGCTATGGCAGCTACATGTTCATGTTCTTGCTTCACAATACCCACTCTATGCCACTGTCCATATGGCCATGCCACTGTTCTTGTTTAAAATCCATATCAAAGCTTTATTTGTTTTTCTAGACTGAAATTTCCCATCTTCAAGCTTGTTTCTAGTTTTCCAGTAGCATTTCTCCATTTTTTCCCATCTCAGCATCTTTATGGTTTTCTTCCCCAGGGTTATATTCAGTTTGGCCTTTAATGTGTGTTGTTTTTTCCTCACAATTCTAAATCTCAGCTTTCTTTGAAGTTCATTCTCTTTCTTTCTTTTAATTCATTTTTTTGAAGGCATACGTGTTATTACTGATATCCCTTTAAACACAGTGATTCATTACATTAAGTCTAGATACTTTTCTTTTTTGGGATTTATGTTTCCAGTGGGGCTCTTATGTAGTTTTGACTTGGGAAAATTTAATTAATTCTTCACATACTGACATTTTGCAATAAAATCCTATTCTACTAACGTTTTATCTTTTAATCTGTTTCTTTTAATAAGTAAAAAATAATGTAGTTCATATGAGCATATTTTCCAGTGTTTCATTCCCATGTACCAAAACTAGTCCTCAAGTAGTTACCTTTTTTTTTTTTTAAATTGATTAAATGTTTTTTCATTCATTCATTTTTCAAGTTCTTCTGGCTGTGACACCTAAAAATTACCAAGCCTACCATTTTTAGCAGTCTTTTATTTTCCAAAGTATGTTTGAGGTATTAGTTTTCTGTAACAACACAGTTCTTGCCAGTAGTTCCCTCTCTGATAATACCAAGATCTTTGCCTATATCCAGGTGGAACTGTAGTTGTGATTGGCAGACTTCTACAGTCTCCTTAGAATCTTGGTTTTTAATAATTATTTATCAAAATTGTTTTTCTCACAGATAATTTTTAAATACGTGAATTTATAACCAAGTTTTATTTCTACTCCTCTTGAACAATTCTTTCCTCACATTACCTGTACTCAGAAGTTTTTTGTTTTTATTTTACAATTAGATTTACATTTTATAAATGTCACTGTAGTCTGTTCAGTGTGTTAATCAGTCTTCTTACTTAATTGTACAAAAATCTTGCTTATTTCTCATTGACTTCATTAGTTGTACAAAATCTTGCTTATTTCTCATTGACTCCGATAATTTTAAAGCCAAGTTTATATCCTTCTCACCCTCTGTATTTCCTACTTTATTCTCGCTGTCCACTTCTTGATGTTTTCTATCATCTTTGTGTTTTCTCCAATTTTCACTGGATTTTTAAAATCTATTTTTGTATTGTGTTTTACTCAACTTTCTGTCTTCCGTGATTCAGAGTTACAAAAACAAGCCTTTCTCCTCTCTGTATGTTTAACTGTCTGCAGCTTCCTACTTGTCCTGACCTGAGAAAGCTGTTGTTTTACATTTTGGCCTACATACATTCAGAGCCCTTTTTCCATTTCTGCCTTCTGACAGCTAAAGCTGGTCTACAGTAACAGTTCTTTATTCTTGTGATTATGTAATTCAGTTCTTCTAATAAGCAAAAGAATTCTACTTTAAGTCACCTGAATGTCTGTTTGTGTGAAACTTCTTCCCCAACATGATGGATTTATAATTTATGTGGAAACATCCTTTCAGAAGGATGGCTTAGGTTGAAAATTGGCAGTGTTCCACCAGGTATCTAGTTATTAGGCATTTGGACTAGATGATTATTGTCAGTCCTTTCCAACTGAATTATTCTATTCTGTTCTGTTCTAATCCTTTTTTTGTGTTTTGTTACGGAATGAAAATCAGATTTTTCTTCTATTTTGCATATGAAATATATGTATTTGTGAATAAGTTTCTTCTATTTCTATTCTTCAGAAGCTTCCATCTTCTATTGCCTCTGAGTGTAGCTACATACTTCAGCTGTCTCCTTTTTTACCTAGTGCTTGGCTATTGCACAGGCACTTATAGACAGAAAGTTTGTTTTAAAAAAAACAGCCCAAATTTTTTGGAATTGTTGCATAGGATAGGATGCTTGTGAATTCTTTCAGACAGGATGATTGGTTACTGTCCAAATCATGATATCAAGGTTCCTTGCTGTGTCCAGTAGGATCAGGTGAAGCTCTGAACCACATTTTACACTCAGATGGTCCTTTGTGACCGCTCCATAACATGCATGATCCTTCATTGTTTTTTGGCTAGAATTACTTACCAAGTATCTCCTGACCATATTAACCATGTACTTAACTGTTGTACTTAACCATGTCTGCATTTGCAGAAAGAGTTCCTACTGACTTTATTTATGATTGTCGTAAATCTGCACTCTTTATTCAGTTCTGCAGAGGAATCCTCTAGGGGGTATCTGGAAGGAAGGGTGATATCCCTTCACGCACGATGTTAGTCACCACACTGAAGCGTACAAACTGGTAAATGCACTTCTACCACTTTTCAGGGAGCATCTTCAATACCATCCAGAATTTCACATATACAGTCCTGGATGAAGTAGTCAAACACTTGGTTCTGAAAATGGCTAGGATGGCTAGTCAGTCCTCTTTGTTTTGGACAACTCACTGTTCCAAATAAATCCATTTCTGCAGTGATGCAGATGGCTCCCTGGATCATGTAGGGATTTCATGACTTAAGTTCACTTGGTGTATACACAGGGATAGAGTAAACCACACTTACAGAACCAACTTGAATTATTTTCCTTTCAAATTTAATTGGCTTTTCCTTAAGTTATTTTTGGTTTTGAAAAAAATCCTTCATTTGATCCTCACTAGAATGTCTGTCGTGAGAAAAAATGTGGGGAGCCAACCAGCAATTTCCTGACATTATGTTTCCAGCATCTTTTCCACTTCTTTCATGTTATCTTGTTTCTCTGAATTACTAGCCCTTTCTTATGAAGGACTGATGTTACCCTTTTTGCAGGCTTTATGCTCCATTTTACAGTGTACCGCTGCTCAAAAAGTGGATTGGTACCAGGGAGTCTGGAGACTTTGAACAGCATTTTCAAATACTTTGCTTGCTTCAGCACTTATATTCCTTAAGTTTTCACCTGGATGTCTTAATACTTTGTGATTACTTTTTTTAATGGACCTTGTCGCATTGAGGCTGGATATTGGCCATATCAGTGATCCACTGTGGTTCTTTGTAATCTCCTCCTTTCCTGTTGCTTGCTTAGGGGAAGATAGAAGTAACAGCTACAGGATGCTTTCACGCATGTGGCCAGTTCTCCGGAGTAAAGGCTGTAGATTGCACAGCTGTAATTCCATAGTGGAAGCAGATGAACCGTGACCTACTGCCAAAAGCCACATTGGGTTACATCATCCCACTAGTCACCACCCACTGCTGCAGACAGCCAGCCCCGGGGATGTGGGGAACAGGCAGCCTTTCATTGACACTTTATGAATTAACAGCTAAGGGCTGCTTAGGAAGAGCACAGTTGACATCTCTTCTTCCTCAGAGACCCAGTGTTTGAGGTCCCTGTGGCAGAAATTCAAGGGAAAGAGAGTGGATTACAACAAGCATCTCCATGCTGGTTTGGAATGTGTTGTCCTTCTAGTAACAGTGCTTTCCTGTTTTGTGTTTTTCCTTCTGTGCATGAGGCTAGTACATTACCTAAAGACATAACCCTCTTCATGTGGAATGCTTGAGGAAAAGTGTTGATTGAAGATGAATTCCCATTCTTCTCACATGACATCCTTTTTGTTCTTATTAAAAGATGACTACATGTCTCTGTTTCTTATCATCCATGTTTTACACTTCAGCTCTCAAAAGGAGTGATGTGCGCTGTAGTGAGCAAATGTTTCATCTCTCTGTTTTGATGATTTGATATCTGCTCCTATAATGTGATCTGTCAGGCTGGCTCCAGAATATGCTTTTACTTTCTGATTAGAAACTGAATGGTGAATCAAACACGAAGTAGGTAAACAATGGTCTGTTGTTCAATGCCAGACAAGCAAACCCCTCTTGTTAATTTCCTGCAAATAAAGTAGTATTCAACTGTTGAAAAGTCAAGGCACCTCTGAGTGGCATTGATCCTCAGTTACAGCTAATCTGACGTAATGAACTCTTAATGCAGAAGCAAAGAAATTCTCCAGGGCAAAAGATTTTTTAACCTATAGCAGTGTCTCTCAACATTTTTTAGCATCAAAGCTCTACCTAGAGTGAAGGGTAAAGAAGCGGTGTTAGACAGGCAGGATAGTTACATATAACTGGTGGCCTGGTCCTAGTTACTTGGTTTTGCATAAATTATTTCATACAGATGAATTTTCATGTCAGTAAAACTGCGTTTAATATTTTAATCCAGCTTTACGATTTGCTAGTCCACAGAGGTATTTATGAGTGTGAAAAGAAAACAGAGGCTTTCAGAATTCAAATTGTACTGAAAGGCATCAAATCCAACATGTTCTTATTTGTAAGAGGAGAGCAACTGCATCTATGTTATGCTTTTTAAAAGTGATACACGTACTTCATAATCTCTGCTCATTTGTTTTGAAGTATAGTAACCAAAGATCTATCCACCTAGCTTGGTTTTGAAAATGACTACTTAACAGGACATTTTCAAATTTTTAGCTGGTAGTAACTAACTTCCATGACTTAATTTCCTAATTTGTTTTGGTAGAATTGTAGTTGCAAATTAAATAGGAAAAGGAAATCCCTGGATAAGTAGAATTGTTTTTTTCAAAATTCAAATGTGCTACAAGTGAAGCAAGATGTGAAACATGATACCTTGAAATAAGTGGGTTTAGTTTATATTGACTTCAGTTTATTTTTTTTCAACCATATTCACAGCAGTTTTCTGCGTGAAATACAGAAAGTCTAGATAGTCTTAGGATGTCTAATCACATAGCCTAATTCTAAAAGAAAATTAAAATAATACTGAAGATTAAATTAATGCAGCCTCTATCTGTATTTTATCTAGGAAGGTAATGTAACAAAGAGCTGCATGGTCCTCATTCAATGAGCCCTAGCTGGGAATGTTTATATGGATAGAGAGAAAATCCTGGAAGAACAGAACTCTTAATTTGCCTAAATCTCTTGAGGATTTAGAATCTGCAAAATTTAAGTAGGTTGAAAACTTTCATTGTAAGACTGCTAGTATTTCCTGCTCCTTCTCTATATGGGATGACTGTAAGAGCACTTGGTCTGTCTTGATGGTGTTTTAGCACTTTTCTCTCCTGGGATAAATAAAACTGATGGGAAAAACAAGAAACTAAATATTTGAACAACTTCAAAAACATTTGTGGTTTTGGTTTTAGAAATATGAAGCTTTTTGTAGGTGGAGGCACACATTTATTTTTCTGAAGCAATTTACAAGCCCATAAAAAGTTCATCAAACCGATGACCATTAGTTGCTTCCTTCTTAACCACGCATTATGTGTAAATTATAGAAATGCTACAGTAATACAGATTAAAATTATTTGAATAAAACTGAAGTGGTCCATTTTCTTGACAATGAAACATTAAACAGTTGAACAATCTTTAAAACTTCCTGCTATCACATGAATAAATATAGCAGCTCTGGAACTGGGTCACTGGCAGTCAAGAGAGGAGTAGGGAAATCCGTTTAATGGAACAGTACAACTGGGAACTGAGTTCTTGTTGGAAAACACCTGCTTCTTGCGTTATTTCAATATTATGAATATACTCAAGTGATCACATTTCCCATTTTGTAAAATTAAAGTTATAGTAAGGGAGCCCACTTTAGTCCTGCTGAGTCCTGGAAGAGCACTCACAGATGGCTGAGATTGTGTAATAGCTGAGAAAATACATGCGGTAGAGAGGACTTAAAATTGTCTGACAGGAGTCAAGTGATGATTTCCCTGGTTCATGATCTCTTATAAATTCCTTCTATAGTTGGGATAAAAATGCTTCATAGAAACACATTTTAGGGATTATAAGGACTATTCCTGTGCTGGATTAGATGTCTGAAGCATGCCAAGATTTATTTTTATTATTATTATTTATCCTTAAATAATCCTTTTCTAATGTTGACAAAATGTTTTCTGAGTTCAGTACTTCAAAATAAATAATAAAGGAAAGTAGTATATAATAAACTGTACATCGTAAGTGTCTTATTTGTGTATCTGATTAAAATTGTTACACAAAGAAGAAAAAGTATGTCTGAAGCAAGTCAATTTCAAGGCCTCCTGTTTAGTGAGAGTGTTTTACCTTTTTTCTCAAATAAATGTGACTTGCATGCTGAGGTACATTTATCAGAAGAGTATGTGCCCCAAAATAAGTGTTGAAAGATAAATAACTTTTTTTTTCTGCTGTGTGAATCTATTTTCTTACATATGAAAATAGAGCTAAGAGGAATTTCCATTGTTCAACACCCTCATTTTCTACAGGGTGATTTTTAGGTTCCATTTCTTTAAACTACTTTTTTTTTTTTCTTTTACACCCCCAGTACTCATGTTGAAAAACTGTTTCAGAATAACCCCCACTTAATATTAAAATAGGAGAGTGAGACAAACTTCATGTGTCAAGGCAAGAATCATATTTTCAATTCCCTGATTTCCTACTGGAATGGAGTTAGTTTTCATCTTTAACTAACACAACATACACTCAAATGAGACAGAAGCGTATGTCATTAGGTTATGTATTGTGTTGCACAAAACATGAACAAATTCAAGAAGTAAGAAATATTCCAATACCTAATGTGTGTAATAGAAGGCAATAAATAATGCATAGAATTAACAGAGAAGAAGGCACTTGAAACCTAGGGTAATTTCAATATAATTTTCTGCTTGGGCAGATGTATTTATGTACTGAATAGACAGCTCTAAATTACTTAAAATGACGACTCTTCTACTTAAATCTCTATTGGAGAAGTTTTAGTGTAAAACCCAAACTCCTCTTTATTTACAGTTCTAATCATGAGATCAAAGTTGGCTTTGTTTTATGATAGTTAAAAATGAAAAATTATACTCAAAAAACATCTCCTTCATCTGTGATTCACAGAATTATTTAAACAAATGAGCTGTCTGATGAAGTACTGCTCTGTCCTTAATCCCATTCAGCCTTAGTCTGACTCACCAGTGAATCAAATATGAAGGTGATTCTTATGTTCATTTTCTACAAGCTGCTTAATAGTATTTTAGAAACTATCATTGCTGAGCAAGGTTTGGGCAGCAAATGATTTGTTAAATCTGTTTAGTTGTCTGCTTCCAGGTCATCTATAAGCAGATCTGTTCACAGAATATCACCCAGTTTTTTTCTTGTTCACAGTAACCCCAAAGTCTCATACTTGGTGATTTTGTCTCTTGATTTACTGATTTATAAGGTATTGAGGAACAAGACTGACTTCAAGATTTGACCAGTCTCAATTTAGAGATTATTAAAGATTGTTAACAGATGGTTAAAAAGAAGTTGAATTTACTTGGAAAAGGCAATCAAGGGCTCATACATGGACATTGGAAGTTTAACACATTTCTTTATTAACTTTAAAGAAAAATTAAGCAGCACTCTGAATGCTAATAGAGTTAGAATAAACAGGATTGTGAGTATATAAATTCAAATTGGAAGAATTTATTTTAGAGAATTTATTTTGAGCCAGCCAGTAACTTTCATATGAATGAAATTTTGCACTGAGTCTCATTAAGGGGTGTCATGGGTTCACGTGTTCTAAAAAACTAAACACGGAATTTTCCCTTCCCCCTGCCCCACTGTGTGGGAGGGATGTTTGAAGGGGCAGGCTGGTTTTGCCTTGGATATTTGACTAACACAAAAGAACTGGCCAGCAGATTGGACATTACAGGCTAATGGCCTGGGAGGGGGCTAGGAGACTCCTTTCTTTGTTTTTTGTTTTTTTTTCTTCCCTCTCCTGGAGGATGGGGAACGAGGCACAGTTCGTGGTTGTGGGAACAGAGGGAAGGTGTGCGTTGGAAAAGCAGGGAGGCTGCTTTGTTCTCAGCCTGGCTGGTTTGTTTTTTTTTCCTCTGGCTCCGGCTTGCTGGCACCCTGTTTCTATCCCTTCCTCCCCCTCCCGCCCGGGCGGACCTGCTTGGACTTAATCGGAGAGGAACTATTTGGGAAGAGAGTCACCTTTGTTTTTCCCTCCCTTTGCTCCTGTATTTTTGGCAGCGGTTTTTTTTGTGCACATCAGTGAAGAAAGGGGAAGTCACATGGCCAGCTGCAGACAACGTGAGTCCCCTTTGGGAAGAACCCTTCTTTCTCCTTTTTCCCCTTCCCGGTGAGGGGGAGGGAAGGGCTCCATTTCGGCTCCCCCAGCACACCCGGGGCCTCCACGTGATGACCACCAGAGCCCAACAGCGCCCCCTGCTGGCCAACACCGAGCACTGCGGGCTCTGCACCTCCAGGGATCCAACAGCGCCCCCTGCTGACTGTGGTTAGAATTGCACCAAAAAGCACAAACTGAACTGCTTACTTTTCATTGAAAGGGATTTTTGGGTATAGGATTATTGTTTGGTTGGGGTTTAGTTTTGTGTTCTTTTGTTGTTCTGCCAATACACATATATCCTTTAATAAAGGGCTGTTATTTTTCCTTTCTCCACACTTTCTCAATTGGAGCCTCTTAATTTCGGATTTACAATTGCTTAGAGGAGTTTTGATCTTCCTCATAACTCATCCTCCTAAGCAAAACACTTCTGTCTCATTAAACCAAGACAAGGGGGAAAAGGGTCCTTTTATTAAGTCAGCAGATGAGTGAAAACTGGAACTAATTTTGACCTCAGCAAGTGGTCTCTTGTAATTTCTGTACCTACTTTGTGCTTTTTCTACTTTTTTTTTTATAAGCATTTGTGCAGAATACCAATTAAAGATATTTTTAGCACCACTTTGAGTGGGAGGCAGCTGTGTGTATCTCATGGCAGATGGCTGTGTTTCTTTTAAGTTTATTGACAAAGAAGAAGTGATAAACATGTAAAAAAAGTAAGAAGATTTCAATCTGGGAAATCAACAGACATAAAGAGATACATTTTTAAATAAATAATGTTGTGTGTAGCATTCAAGCCAAATGGGAAAAATGGTGTGGCGTATTACTTTTAAAAGACTTCCTTTTCCTATGTCATCAAGACAGTGAATAAAATTTATTAGCACTGCCTTATATTAATTTGCTACCACTGAAATACCTGGTTAAGTTTAATTCAGTGTGATGTTCTTCTTTTACAAATCTATTTGTAACAATATCCTCTAATAACTTCTTCTATGTTTTCTTCCTCTTATTGCCTTCCTTTTTCTCTTTTTTCTATTCTTTCAATACATGGAACCTATGTCATAAAGTAAATACCATTTCTGTGAGTATATAGCTTCTGTTTATCCATGTGTTTGAAAGAATTCTAGAACTAGACTGATCATTTTGTAGATAATTTTGGTAACTTCATTTGAGTTCATTGTATTTTCTGGGTTCTTTTGGGTTTGGACTCTGAGACCAAGAAGAGTAAGCTACTCAGTCTTGCCATGTCAGAAAGCATCACAAATCTCATGAAATGTATTTTTAAACTAAAATACAATGTGAAGAAAAATATTCCTCATAGTCTGTGAATCAAGTCATCTATTACAAGGAAAATCATAGTAGAAAGACATACAAAAGATCTCATGCCATGGAACTACTCATTCTCATAATTTTCTTACTGGTTGACTTAGCGTGTCACAAGCATAAGAAAACCCTGGCTTCTATTTCAGTATTTTGCAGGCTGTCACAAAAGCTGATGGATCTGATGACCAAGTACAAACAAAACCAATCATTGTATTGATGGAAACAATGGTAGTATAGCTATTTAACCAAGAAAAAGCATATTCAACTGGACTGAATAGAATTTGCAGTGCTTTATTGTAAAGAAATGAGGTAACAAAAACCTATCTGATTGAGTGGCAGGTCCTAAATATAGCTTTACTACTGTTTTCTAATGTCTGTGTTGGCTATTTGAAGTATCTGTCTTGCTGCAAATATCGTATGATCTGATTAGCAGATAATAGTATAAATGTAATGAATAACCATCAGCAATCTTCCAGATTATCCTGAAGTTCTAGTTCCTAATAAAGTAGAGATGGTCAGAGGTACAATCATATGACAGGACAGCAATAAAGAAAGCATGATTTACATATAGAACCCGACCTTTTCAAGAATTATGTTGGATAATTGTCTTAATTTTTCATTAATATGATAGAGATACAAAAAAAAATAAACAGAAGTTTGCACTATCACTACTTAACTCCATGTTGCTAGGATGTGAGACAAAGTCCATACTGGCAGCTCAATCAATTTTCTACAGAGCTCATTATTCTATAAAAAAATAAAATTTAACAGTAAAAAAAAAGAAGACAAATGAGTAATTTGATTTCTGTACTTAAAAGTTCTTTGATGTTCATTAGTCCTGAGTCACAAAAGCGCAAGATTCGGAAGAAAATGTGATGACTGTAACTGTGAAATTTTATTTTCATGAGGAAATCATAGTGCTTGGAGTACCCAGAAAGTTTGATGAAGTGATTATGGAGAACATGCCAGTTTCTCCTTGCAAAACTCAGAAAAATTCGAAGAAGCCTAGAGTATTCTGTAGATGAAAAAAAAACCCACAAAACAACTCTGAGCGATGGGAGTCAAAGAGGAAGATCAACAATGACTTTTTAAAATTATTCAGTCCCTAGATTGAATTAGATTGTCAATTATTATTTTTCTGGATGCATATTTGTCATGTGTTATTTCCTTACTATGGGAAAGTTGTATTAGTGGAACTTTTTGTAACTTGTCCAAAAATACCATGGGAAATAAGTATAGCTAATTGTGATATATGTTGCAAAACAATGGTAAGCCATATTTTATGCTTACTTTCATGATAATAATAATTTGAAATCGGGTACTGCTGATTATATAACAGTTGTGAATAACTGATCTTGCTCATCCCAGATGATTATTTGTTCATGTAATTTGACATAGTTTGTTATTTATCCTTGCCTTTTGGAAAATACTGCAGGTAGTGACAAGGTGCAGTGATAAATGAACATACTGAAGCTTTCGGAATGATTTTTGAAGCTGTTACTTGTTCCATGTTCTTACATGGCACATACTGACTCTGACAATTTAAAAACTGCTGCATCTTCTGAATCATTATATATATAACCCCTCCCCCCCCTTTTTTTCTTTCGTTTTTTTCTTGTTCTTTTTCCATGTCCACTCTCCC
>VXAY01002466.1:116405-133049 GCA_013399855.1 Oxyruncus cristatus
CTCCACGGAGCCCCAGATCCCGTGGTGACGACAGGATAAAATCTCAGTGGCCGTGGACAAGTGGCTAGAGATGGGAGGCAGACTTCTCTGCATTCCAATGGAGAGAGAGAGATTCAAGCTGTGAGAGTTTGGAACTGTTATCTTAAAGACTTCTTTTTTTTTTTTCCCCCTTCTCTTTTTTTCCTCTGGACTGTTTTTGAGGAAGAGGAGGGGTGGTATTTATAAATATGTAAGTTTGTTACTATAGGAAAACTAGTTAGAGTTGTCGTGTATATAAGTATTTCCCGTAGTTCTTGTTGTGTGTAGCAATAAATCTTAATATTAATCCCCATTTCAAGGAGATCTGTTTTGTCTGTGCAAACTCTTCTTGCTTATTAGCAAAATTTATGGGTTGATAAACACTGTGCAGAAAACACAGAGGCTAAACCCATGATGGCTTTTCTTACACAGGGTAAGAAAAAGTTTGCAACTTTTCAAAATCCATGTGCACACAGAGCTTCAGTGAAAGTTGGGACGCTAATGTCTTGATTACCATGTTTAAAGTCTTTAAACTTTCTATTTTCACCTGATGATGGCATGAGCTGATTTGATGCTTTCTGGGAAAATTTAGGCTGCTGATCCATATTTTTAAGTTACTGTCTAAAGCTCTTCAAAAAAATACAATGTATGACTATTTTTATGGTAGCTGAGAACATGGAAAAAGGTTGATTCACTTCTGATATTGAAAAATGATAACCCTATAACTCCATAACCACCTGAGAGAAGAGGTGCATTTCCAAGGGTGCCAGGTAAGTGTTTTACAGTACAAATGAGAAAATGGCCACAGTCAGCGAGCAGACTTTAATAGCTCTCTGGGCCTATGCATTAAAAGCTGTGGTTAATAATGCTATAGTAATACCTTGCAATTTTCAACAAATGTTGGAGAGGTCAGAAGAGCTTTTGTTTTCTTTTAACCAGTTACTACAGCAAATATGCTTAATGAGAAAATAGAGTATCTGCTTGTAAGGCGGTTGTAAGCAATTTTTTACAAGATTGTAGGCTTAAAAGTACAAGTTAGAGAAAATATCTCAGATTGTGATAGTCTACGACCAGTGAAAAATACAAAGCATTATGTCGCCTTTTTTTTGCTGGACCGTAGTGGATGCCCTATTTCTACAATCTTTAGGCTTTATCCTGGTTATTGAAATGACTCACAGAGATGCTTTCCTCATCTCTCAGTTACATTTCCAAACTCAGAGAAAATGTGATTTAAACTCTTAATACTGTAGCTATTTGGTCTTACTTTCCATTTCAATATAAGCACTAAAAGCCAATGCTCGTAGCTGTTACCATCATTTACTTCAGCAGGTAATTTACTAGAAGCCAGAGGAGGATTTACATTTTTATCGTTTTCTGTCTTGTGCAAAGATAATAGCTGAGATTACATTAACAAAATTATTCAAAGGAAGCCACTGAGGTGTTTCTCAGTTTCTAAGTCATGTTGAATTCCCTTCTTCTTCTGGAAAAAAAAAAAAAAAAGAAAATAATTCGAGACCTTGAGCAAAATAATTTAAAATACAATGGATTTAGACAAAAAACTTAGGGTTCAGGAAATTCCTAGTTTAAAGAATGTCCAGAGATTATAATCCTACATTTTTTGGGAAGTTCCTATTTATGTATTCCTGCCCCATGCAGCTGCTGACATGACAGATAAAGGAAAATGCTTTGATAGGAGGGACTCTCCTCTGACTAACCTTACCCTGTATTTGCTCTTTTCAGGTAAGAGAGCTCCCTGATGCAAGTTAAGACAGTCCTATATATGCTGCTGCCAGTCCAGTTACTTGAAAATCATTATTTTGTCCTGGCAAAACCGTAATATTGAATTAAATATTTTGGAGTGTAAAGGAGAACTGTCTGTATTTATTCTTGCTCCCAAAAGTCAGGAATTGTTTAAGAGTTCTCTGGAAAATAATGCCCTCCGAGAGACTGAAGTCACAAGTGTTTTGAAATGTTTGTCAGTTTATACTTTTAATAATTGTTACCTTTCTCCTTCAGACTAAATTGCTCTAAGATAAAAGATTTTTTATCTTAAAGGTTCATCTGTTTTTAAGTGTGATAGTATTAAATATGTTTGGAGATCTGTGGATCATCTAAAACCAGAATTAGAATGGACCTTTGGCACTTACCTTAATTCTAAATGTCTACAAGTACTCAGGCACCAAAAGATTTGAATACTTTCTTGTCCATTTTTCTGATTATCTCTTAATAATACTGTTTACATCCCTTTAAAAATAGAAGCATGACCATAGAGTTTTTGGATCCCTAACTGTTCCTGTATTTTATTGTTAGAAAGCAAATCAAGGCACTAGTATTTAGGGAAAAAAAAAATTACATTCCAAACCTTTGAGTCCAGGTCCCACAGCTGCCAAAACTATCCCATGACTGTATCTAGTCCTGGAGTTGAGAGAGGAGAAAAGGAGGCCATTTTTAGAAAGACTGAGTTTTAAGCCATGCCTATGTTAGGAAAATGAAAATTGTAACACAGTTAAGCCACTGGTTGTGTAATGATATAGAACACTGTTTGATCTACCATAGTACTTTAACAGGGTTAAATTTATGCATACCTGTTCCAGATACCTCTCTTCTACAACTAATTTTTTTCCTAGAGTCTATCAGATTAAGTAGCTTTTCTGTTTGCTTCACTGAAGTACTGGAAAGTCTTTTTTTTTTCATTACACTATTTCCACTCTATGTGAGCATAATTCAAAAAGCTAGGGTTTTTTTTCACGCTAATATGATGGGGATGTGCTCTATGAGTGAAAGTCTTGCTTCTGTGCAGTTTAATGAATGTCTTTTGAAAGTGTAAATTGCAACTGTAGTGTAAATAGTTCAAGAATAAAATTAATTAAGCAAAGTTATTGCTCTCAAAATATGTATGGTTCTAGCTTTTCAAAGCAAGCACTTAACATCACTGTCTTATAAAGTGTCACTTCATTAAAATGAGCAATTCCTCTTCTTATTTAATTGGCTATATATAATATTAGTTTCTATGGAATTTAGTAAGGTACAACAGGTGAAGGGTAAGTGTCAAGTAGATGAAAGAATAATATAAAAGGTCTCTAGCAAGAAAGATGGCATACTGACCTGAGGTATTCCAAACTTCCTGCTCTAACTGTGATTATGAATTTCACCTTGAATTGTTCTGCAGAAGGCAAAGCATGAGTGTAAAGAGCTACAATCTTTAAACAGCTAGTCATGATGAGTACCTCATTCAAATGTTTTGGGGGTAAGTACTTCTTTTTGGTGGACTTACATTATGTCCTTGACTAAGAAAACCTTATTCTACTGCTAGGCAAATATTTGCAGATTTTCTACATTATAGATATTAACTGATGCTAGTAAAAAATGTGGTTGCATTGCTTTAGCTGTTTGCAAGTTTGTGATTCCTCTTACCTTCATAATTTGGTGTTAGGTTAGTATATCTTTAAAGTTTTTTTTCTTTATGTGTGTATATATATTATATATGCCATATATAGCTAGTTGCAGATATGTGTACCCCTTTGTAATGTGCATATGCCTATGTTGATGCCATGTTTGCAACACAAGTCTCAAAAGTCTGAGTAACTTAGACTTTTTAGCAAATGCTTACTACCAAGGTGTCTGAAACAGACTAGAAAAATAAATCACAGGTTATTCTTTCAGTTTTGCTTTTCCAGTAAAGATACTTTAGGACCACAGGCTTTTCAAGAATTCTTCTCCTGCTTTGCAGAGGTACAGAGCTTTCTTAGCTGCACTGAATGTAGACAGAGTTTGTGATCAACACTGTCTGTTGCAGTTATTAGAGACTCCGCCTGCAGTCCTCCACCCCTACTCAATGCCTTTCAGCATCACTGTACATGAAAGGAGGATTATTTTTTTATATTCCTCATTCACCAGGTCCCAAGCTTCCTCCTGAGAATGAGGGTTGGACACTCCAGCCTAGGGAGCTTTGAGTACCTAAGGGAGTTAACACACTGGAGGGATTACAGAATGTTAGAAATGCTTAAGCTTTTTCCTTTTTGGGTCACACTAAGTTATGCCAGGGCATTATTCCTAGAAAAATTGTACTACTGGAAAACCACCATCAGGGTTCAGAGTCTAAATTTAAATTTCTGACCTAAAAGTAAGTCTGTATGCCTGTGTGTTTCCTAGCTGTCATGTGTGCCATGGCCTGGCCTGGTTTATTAAGTTGCTTCTTGTCTAGGACACTAGTTTGAAAACTCCTGCTCCTGAACTGTGCAGTAGGACATTGCCAATTCCAATATCAGCAAAGTGCACTGATGAGTATATAGTTCACAGTAATGATCAAAAGGCTTGAGTTCTAACATCTTCGCTGGCGGTGCCAGAAAATAGGTCTCATTTCTTTTTCTTTTATTTTTTTTTTATTTATTTTTGTTTTGGTTTTGTTGTTTGTTTTTGTTGTTTGCTTGTTTTGAATTATTATCTTTTTTTTAAATTTATTTTTAAGGATGTTAATGTGATTCTGTGATTTGGCAATCCTCATCTCGTGGTTGCCATAAAGCTTACAGTGGTGGTATTAAAAGAATATAGTTTTATAAGTTGATTATACGAGCATACGTATAGATACCACTCATACGTTTCTATGCTCATATAAAGAAATCAAAAAGTGGGTTTGTAGACCTGGGTAAAGCCCTTACAACATCAGAATCAAGTGGCTGCTTGCAGAACAGTATTGTCACATTTACTCTGATGCTAATATCTAGATTTACAATTTTAAGTACTTGCATAGTATGAATGGATGACCACAGAATCAGAATAAATCCTAAGTTGCACATCCTCCCTTGCAATACCATTAAGCACAATGTGGTTTCAATAATCAGTTGCCACTTAGTGAAATTATATCTTGATAAATGTGTTTATTCTATTGGCATTTTTAATTAACATTCCATAATTGTCTTATTAAATTCTTATTTGAAGATTATATTCAAGTCAGCTTCAGTTTTGTTCTTCTGTGGTTTCCATGGCTTCTCTTTCTTGTAGCTTTCAGTTTAGCAGTGCAGGCCTGTAGCCAAGTATGTTGGCTGTACTCTGTTGTTGTGCCTTATAACAAGATGCTTGTCAGTCTGATCATACCAGACTTTTTGCAGACTTTTGGGGAAGCAAGCAGCAAAAGATTATTGGTAGAATCCAAACAGTGGGTTTATCAGAAAAAAATCTATTACAGGATATAGGATATATAATATCTAGCCTTGAAGTGACAATTCACTGTAATATTTTTTTCTTCTACACGGAGACTGTTCCTAGAGTGTGCTTTCAAAATAAATGAATTTTTTTTTCATTACTTTGTATGATCTTTTATGCCTACAACGTTTTAGCCAAAAAGTCTAATTTATTCATCATTCTTCAGAGAGAGAAATGTTTGAATGGGAAGCTTATTTCTGTTCCATGTAGGTTTTCACTGTGTCATTCTTACCTAATCTCCTTCAGTAGCAATGTTTCTTCCCTCCACTGGAAAAGTGTGGGCTCTGGAACAATCTTCTTTTCCAATATGAATGTACTATGATAGTTATTAATTATAATTCCTATTTGTGATGAGTATAGGAATGAATCTGCATTAGGACCAGAAGATAGTGAGATTTTGATGAAAAGGAAGGGGGGTATATTATTCCTCAAAGAGTTGGGTTTTTTCAGTGCAGTAATTACCCCTAAGAATGTTATTTTTATGCAGACGTGAGTTTTTCCTGTGCTGTGATGATCACAGAAATAAACCTGTTGACCACTCTCTGTGTACTGACTTTGGTTTTCAGATGTTGTATACCTTTCCCAAAGTGCAGCTTCTGGGCTTGGACCTGGACCAAGAATTTTATTGAGAATTTATGGGTAGCCAGAGAGGATTTAATGTGTGCTCAGAGTCAGTTCCTTCACTTGCTTCTGAAAATTATAGATGCAGTTTTCTACGCTATGACAATTTTTACTTCTTTCCCATCCTGTGGAAAAAAAATCTGTTGCACTTTTGCATTGAGAGAAAAGTATGATGTTACATTTATTCCTGCATGCATTGCTGACCAACTGTGTTTTCTTAGTCAGAGACTAACTCTTTTTACATTCAGTTCTCTATGATTTAAACTGGAAATGTGACAAAATAGGTTGCAGAATCTGTTCCATATATGAATCTAAATCAGTCAAATACATTATTTTATAAATACATTAAGAAATGTGCCTAAGGACCTGAGAGGTATACTGGATACTGTGTGCCTATTCAGAAACTACAGTGGTTGGTGTATATTTAAGTGGAATCCACAGAATTTGGAATATGTGTGTGTGATTTTTTTTTCTCCATTTGGTTTTAACCTACAGAAAAGAAGATATGGGAGTGATTTATTCCAGAAACAGCTCTGTGTGCTTTTTATTTATCCAATCTGCCCCCCAAAACAAACACAAAAAAATCAGTCTATTCTATCTCTTTGTACTAAGCCAGTGAATTTGTTGGAAACCAGTTATCCAAAACAGACCTTTGATGCAGTATTGTCAGTAATAGTAAGTGATTTTCTGATTAGCAATTCAAAATCACTTGCTTATCATGTTTTAAAATCCAACAGGAAGAATTACTGGCTTCTTTAATGAAATTGCTTGAAAACAAGCAGCAAAGAGAGAAAAAAAGAAAAACTATAAAGGCAAAATGTTGTGTTTAGAGCAGATATTTGTTCTGTCCATTTGATTCAGAAATTATAGTCTGCTAATCTTAGTACATATAGGCTTTTTTGAACTTCAGAAAACACAGCTGCATTTTAATTTAAATTGCTACTTTAACAAAAATTATGACTTTATAGTACAGCAATATACTTTCACTGACTTACACAAACATTTTCTCTTTTTTTTTTTAAAAAACCCCTCTTTTAATTTTGTTAATAAATATGTTTGCTGTTGTATTTTACCATGTTCATGTTTCAACATAATGCTGACATTTCCCACTATTATTATATGCAGATGTAGCTCAGTCATTTAGTTTCTTTCAGTTTCTTCTTCTCTGTGCTTAAATGTCCATGAGACACTGTGCTAAATAACCTTAGCCAAATTATTTTTTCTTATATCCTTTGTGTCAGTCTAGACATATAGAATGGAAGAAAAATCCCTTTAGCATGTTCCCTTTATTTTATTTACATTGATATCAGTTAAAAGCATGTTGAAACGAATAAGTAATGAAAAACCCCTGAATTTTATTAGTAATAGCCTCTCTATCAATCATTTCTTCTTCCTTTTCCCTCCCCCGCACCCCAAAATTCCTAAGTCCTTAACATTTTCAACTTATTATATCCTTTTTTTTCCTCTGGATATGATATGCTTGGAGTCTCTTTTTCTGCTGTTTCTTTTCTTTTCCTTCTGAAGCGACCATTTAGTTCCGTGGGATATAAATAAAGTGAGATCTGTGTTAACAGAGTCTTGCCAGTTTCCACATCTGTTGTTTGCTTTTCTGTGTTAAATTTTATTTTCTAAATGCCGATCCTGTAGTTCATCTCTGAAAACTCTGTAGAAGACACAAGTAAAGTTAAGGACATTTGAGTATAATCTTCCATGAGGGATTTACATGCCAAAAGTACCCTTCACTTTCTTTTGAGCAAACTATCTTCAAATTTAGTGCATGAAGATAACAAAAAGGAAAGACAAATACGTGAGTGGAACATACCTACTAGAGCAGGAAACATCATGCTGTAATTAATTTTATAAACCTCTCAGGACTCAGCAAAGTTCTGTTTAAGTTGATTTCTCTGATGCTTTATGTGCAAAGTTACAACAAAGCTTTCTTTCTAGGATAGAAACATTACTTCCTGCTTTGCTTATGTTCTGTTTTACATTTATCTTACAAAAGAAAGCTGCTAAGACTACCCTACCAGATTATTTTTTAATGTATTTTTAAAATTCTGAATGTTGTGGAATGGATGGATGGCTTTCTGCTTTCTGACTTGAGTGCCTTACACTAGTGACTGTCCTAGATCTGAGGGAGGGTCTTGTGATGAGGACTAAAATAGTGACCAATAGTATAAATCAGCCCAGCACAAAAATTCTTTTGTTACTGTGGAAATGCTTGGCTCAATGGAAGGAGCAGATATCAGAAAACAGAAAAAAATCCCAAAGACTTATTTCAACCTCTAATACCGTATTATAAGATGCTGTTGATGCGGTTCTGAGTAACTATGCTTGGCGTTCCACATGTGGCATCTTTAGGACAAACAATGCAGTAAAATCAAGCTGTTTCAGGTAGCTCACAGTCTTTATTATGATAATTTTTCAAGTTCCCAGACTTTATTACAATACATTTTCAGGTGATTTTATAAAGAAGAGAATAAATAGAAAATTAACAATTGAAACATCAATTCAAGTGCATAATTCCTTAAACAATACTTACCAATTGCCATCTGCAATGTTTAACAGATTTTATCAGAATATACAAAACACAGTTTCTGTTGTCTAAAACACATGGTCTTTACAACTTTATCAGTAGTCACTTTTCTAATGAGTAGTGTTACACAAAAATAGATGGAAGACGTTTAACATTAATGATTCAATGGAAAAACAACTTTAAAGTTTGCAGAATTATTGAAAAAAATTTAGAGTAATCTTTAAAAGAAAACTAATTTTTTCCAGAATTTCAAAACTATAAAATGAAAAGTCCATTTAATATCAGGTGTCTTTTAAAAACCATATATAATACTGGTTTTGTTTTCAACTATAATTTTATCGTCTTTGTTGGAGTTTTTTGTTCATTTATATACCAAATATGCATTTATGAATACGATCTGTGCAAATAAGTCTGATTTCCAAATGCTGGGTTTAACTGTGTACTGGTTGCTGTTGCACATTCAGAAAGTGCTACAAGTGAAAATCTCATTTCAGGAATCTTTTTCCCTTTACTTTTCTCTTGAGAAATGCAATTTCACAATTAATTGACTGTATGAAATGATATATGGTGTGAATTGTCCTCTCAGCCGCAGAGGAGCTGAGTGCTTTAGAGACATATAACTGCATAATAACAGAGATTAGAGAAGATAGATGCAGTAAAAAAGAAGATTGCTGTTAATACAAGTATTCTAAAAATGTGCCATCAAACTGAGAAATTAATAGTCTAAATGTTAAAAAAAAATTAAAAAAAATATCAAGCAATAGTGAGAAGCAGCTGCCTTAACAAATCTCTCTCTTAAAGCATTAATGATCAAGAAACTGTGGATATTGGACAGGGAGATGCTACATTAGATTACCGTATCACTTCCACTTCCTCATCAGGAAATTAAATTCTTTAGTACTTTATTCAGCATACTGTCAAATGTTTTACCTAGCTACTTTTAAACAGCTTAAACAACAGATACAGGAAATTCCTTGATAAATTTCTGGCTGATTTATGTGAAACTTAAGCACAAATGATGAAATTCCAAAAGGTGGTCAATGACGCGAAGGAGTACCCAGAAAAGGAGCAGCGAATACAGCATAAATGTGCCTAGTAATGAGGCTGGTGATAAAGGACTGAGAACATGCTAATGGATGACCATTCACTAATGAATTTAAAAGCCAGTGGAGAATGCTGTTACATTCACAGTCTGCCATTCAGAAGGCAACCCAGATAAAGGAATCTTGATGGAACTTGAAACCTCCATCTTGGGAAACACACATGTGCTTGTGTGATTGTGCCCTCAGCCTGTAGAAATGAGAATTGTGTGTTTTTGTGAAGAAATTGCAGAATGCGAGCTTAGTAGATCCACCTGCTTTTATTGACTAGAATAATTGCGGGATAAGTGAAGAAAAAGGTGGAATGTGTTCTACATACCCAAATGTATTGGATGAGTGTGGAAAGATTTTGGTTGCAGGGATGGCGTCTGTGAGAAGCTGCCAGAAGCTTCCTCCATGTCTGACTTAGTCAGTGCCAGTTGGATCCAAGATGGACCAAGACCAAGCCCTTCAGCGATGGTGGCAGTGCCTCTGTGGTGACAGATTTAAGAAGGGTGAAAAAAAACAATTGGGCAACAATGATGGCATTGAGAGAGGTGAGAATATGAGAGAAGCAGCCCTGCAGACACCAGTCAGTGCAGAAGGAAGGGAAAGAGGTGCTCCAGGCACCAGAGCAGAGATTCCCCTTCAGTCTGTGGCGAAGACCATAATGAGGCAGCTGTGCTCCTGCAGTCCATGGACATCCATGGTGGAACAGATAACCAGCTGTAGCTCATGGAGGACCCCACAGCAGAGCAGGTGGATGCCTGAAGGAGGCTGTGACCCTTTGAGAAGCCCACACTGTAACAGGCTCATGGCAGGACCAGTGGCTTCATGGAGAGAGAAGCCCACGCTGGAGCACATTTTCTGGCAGGAGTGGTGACCCCATGGAGGAGCCGTGCTGGAATAGCCTGCTCCTGAAGGACTGCACACTTTGGAAAGGACCCACACTGGAGTGGTTCATGAAGAACTGGAGCCTGTGGAAAGACTCATGTCTGTGCAGTTCATGAAGAACTATTTCCAATGGAAGGACCCCAGGCTGGAGTAGGGGAAGAGTTTGAGAGGTCCCCCTGTGGAAGGAGTGGCAGAGACAATGTGATGAACTGACTGAACCCCCTTTCCTCATTCCTCTGAGCCACTTGGAGGTATGAGGTAGAGAAAATAAGAATTAAAGTTGAGCCTGGAAAGAAGGCAGGGGTGGAGGGAAGGTAGTTTAAAATTTAATTTCTCATTACCCTACTCTGATTTGATTGGTAAGAAATTAATTGCCCCAAGTCAAGTCTGTTTTGCCTTTGACAGCAATTGCTCAGTCATCTCTCCCTGTTCCTTATCTCAAACCCATGAGCCCTTCATTATATTTTCTCTCCCCTGTGCGGTTGAGGAGGGTGAGTGATGGAGTGGCTCTGGGGGGCACCTGGAGTCCATCCAAAATCAACACATCACACAATATATGAACATGTATGGAATGACCGTTATCAAAAATGTTAGCATCAGTTTTCCTAGTTTTCTTTGTGTGTATTTCATTCTTTGTGAAAAGGACAAGAGGACTCTGTCCCATGGTAGCTCCTCATTAGTAGGCAATTCTTCACTGTCTGAGCCTGACAGAACAGTGATTTTGTTAGAGCCAGCTGGCAAGATTACGTCTACCATAAGTATATTGGCCACGTAGCTATACTGTGGCCCTTCATTTAGGAACAGATTTTCCAGAACAATTGCTTGTAGATAACAGGAATAGGCCAACTGACTTGAGATGTAGACATTCCTTTTTCTTGTCAGACCAAAGTAGCCTGTCCCAGAACCTTTTCTCTGCATCATCTATAAATTTGTAATACTTGAAAAAGACCATTTACATGTGCACAGAAATTATCTGCTTAACACTTGAAAAATAACACAGTGCCAGAATAGTGTTGGAACGCTAGGAATGGGACCATGATATTACCAACAGCAAAGGTATTTTGCAGATTTAGACTTTTTTCCCCCCACCTTCAATAAAGATAACTAGCTAAATTTTTTCCTCCTACGTTTGCTTTTGCAGTCTTTGAGTATTGTTGGACAAGTTGACTTACGTTTTACTTGTACAAAACATTCAAGACTAGGTAGTACGAAATGTCTTAAACTTTTTTGTTTTCTGCCTACATGTACTTGGTAAGAGAAGGAGAAAGTAATTAAAAGTAATGCATTTGGGTCTTAACCCAGAAGCATCATCATATACCATGACTGAGCATAGTGCTAGGTTTCATCCCAGGTTTTATCCCAAATAGATCACTGTTGTTTCACCTAGAGTACTGGATGCTTATTGAACTGGGTGCTTATTGAACTGGATGCTTATTGAACCTTTTTCTTCCACCATCTAAGTTCTTTTCTCAAGAAATACCTTTCACATTTTCTTTGGATCATGGCATTGGAAAATCCTTTTGCAGTCTTAGATGACATCTAGAAATAGCATCTTCCCTATCAGCATCATCATTGTTCAACTTTTATTATTTATCCATAGTTGTTTTGACTATTATTTTTCCATCTGTTCTTCCGAAAGATCCATTTGATTTAGCTTGATGTAATCAGCTGGAATCTGCACAGTAAAACAGAAGTAGTTTGAATATTATCCCTATTCTGTAAAGACACAATATACCAGATTTCTCATTAACAAAATTACGTGGGATTGCAGCATCTGTTGGTGCCATTGATGTACATTGTGGGTGTAGAAGTAAATTCTGATTACTAAAGTTTGTGCTTAGGAATAAAAGTACAGAGATGAAACAGATGAAGTAGTCTTACAGCTTCCTCATGAGGAGGAGTGGAACAGCATGAGTCTGTGTCAGGGGGGGTGTAGGTTAGATGTTATGAAAATGTGCCTCTCCTAGAGGGTGGTTGGGCACTGGAACAGGCTCCCCAGGGAAGTGGTCACAGCACCAAGCCTAACAGAGTCCAAGAAGTGTCTGGACAACGTTCTCGGCCTCATGGTGTGACACTTGGGGATGGTCCTGTGCAGGGCCAGGAGTTGGATTCGATGATCCTTATGGGTTCCCTTCCCACTCGGGATATTACATGATTCTATAATGAATATTAGGTTTGATTACTATGAACCATTCAAGGATTTCTGCTTTGCAGCATTTGCAAGATATCTGTTTTTCAATGAATATCATAGAGCAATTACTGGAGCTATTCTTGCAAGGTATCTCTTACAGTGAAATTTAACAATGATAGAGAAAAAAAGAGAATTCTGCATTGGCTGAAATGGCATAATGGAAAAACTGGAATAAAAGCTCCAGATTGAGTATAAAAGTGTTTCACAGAGGTTTTTTCATGGTGTTTGGTTGGCTGGTTTGTTTTGGTTTTTGTGGTTTTGCTTTTGTTTTGTTTTGTTTGTGTTTTTTGGGTGTTTTTTTTGTTTGTTTTTTTTTGTTTGGTTTGTTTTTGGTTTGGGGTTTTTGGTTGGTTGGTTGGATTTTTGTTTGTGTTTTTGTTTGTTTTGAGATAAGATTGTGTTTCTTCCAGGGATAATTTGGAGATAAATCAGTGTTTCTTAAAAGCACATACCTTTTTTGTTAACTGGAATTGTCTGACTATCTTCTTCTCTCAGCATGCGTTTGCTCAGACTCTTAATCTTGTTTTTCCTTGTCTTTCAGTCATTAACATTCTGGGTATCTGAAGCACTGATTGCTGTTCATAAGGAACCCCTCAATTCCTACTTTTGTCTTTCAGATTAATTTCTTCGAATTTTTCTGGATATAATTCATCTGAAAAACCAACCAAAAACCTTAATAAGTTCAGAATTCAGTTGTAATTTCTAAAAGTTCATTAACTATTTTGGCCACATTTTCTTTCCCTTTTTACTGCTTAATATGAGTTTGAAAACTTTAAAGAATATTACTGTCTTTTTCCTTCTGTTGACTTTCTTTGGTTTATCTTTTAATAATGATTTTATTTTGATAGATTATCTTGTACTTCTGGCTTTGCTTCAGCCTTGTTTTCCTTTTTCCCATCTACACACTGTAGAATATTTGTTTGTAATATTTTTTGCAAGTGTTGTAGGCATTATCGGGAGCCCATTCATAATTATGTGCTTATACTATTCACAAATACACAGCTGATGAACCTGAGTTCTATTGAGTTGGGAAGAGTCTTGATTACTGCATTTATTTATATGGTGAACAAATAAAATGGCATGTGCAAGTAAAATACTCTCAGGAACATTTCAAGTTTTATGTATTTTATATTTTTAAATTTTATATAGCTGTAAATAATTTGCAGGTTTTATGTGGACATGGAAGATTTTTAATGTTTTGGTATAAAGATTTATCCATAAATAAATGAATAAATGAATAACCCAAAGCAAGGAATGAATGGGGAAAAAAAGATGGCATAGGCTTTCTGTGAAATTGCCAATTGAAAGTCAAGCTGAATTCTTTCTTGAGACATGTACTAAAAATGAATCATGTGAGCTGAATAATTTTTGTAGAATTTGGTTACCTGTTTGTTTTACTGCCAGACGCTTTAAACCTATTGCAGATTAATGTGGGTCTGTTCAATTTTTGTGTCTGTAATACTGGACTTTCTTTTAAAGGGCAAATGTATCTGTTCATACAAATGTGATATAATTGTGCATGGTTAATTGCATAATTGTGGAGAGAAACTCTAACATTTATATCCAGAAGCAGTGCATAGAATTGATATGGTTGGGATTGAAAAAAATTGAATACGACTTGTGTTTGGGAAATGTCAGAAAGCCTTGATGCATTCAAGCCCTGATGCTTCTCTGCATTCGATCCTCGGTTATTAAATTCACAGAATACAAGGAAGGGAGTAGAGATTGATTCTAGTATCTAAGTTATTTTTTCCTGAATGATAAACTGGATACCTGGGCTGAAGTCAACTCTATTGCATATTAGATCAAGAAGCCTCATACTTTTTGGAGGACTTTGTATATGGTATGTGAAATAAAACTAATTTTTTCAATTTTTGTTCCCTAGACTGGCATAAGTTAAAGAATATTGCATATATTAGTACAGGTATTAATGGTGAAATACTGGTTAAATGCATCCCTCTGTTTATTCTAAGTAAGACTATGTTCTCTGCAGATCAAGTGACTCTGAGACAAAGCAATTTTTAATGTGGTTTACCTTAAAAACCTCACAGGCGGTATAGTAGTGGGTGATTAGGCTTGTAAATTTATGAGATTAGAGAACATTATATACAAGCAATATCAATTGCCACACATGCCATTTGTAGGTAGCATAGCTGCTGGTTATTCTTGAAGAACTTTTTCAAGCTAGCTTACTTTTCTTTTGTATGTGAATTTTCTTGCATGAATTTCTGGGCTTTTAAGAATGATGTACTTTCCATTGTAGTTTCATGAGATAATCATGCCTTTGCAGTGAGCCCTCTGTGCCAAGATCCTCAAAGACTAAGTCAGATCTATTTGAGGTTCTGGATGGCATTTTTTCTTCTCGCTTTCAACCACAGATAACTACTTCTCATAATGTTCTCTTGGTTTGGCTAATTCAGTAGTGGTAATAGCAATACTATTAGTAGCAGGATTAGTAAAAAGTCTTCTAACTGTCTTCAGGTCCCTAACTGTTAATGAGATTTGGTGTTAGATTTGTGAATGGTACAATACTTGTGTGCAAGTCCTCTGTACAACGTGGCTGAAAAATGGCACCTTTCTATTCTTTCTTTTCCTGAATTATTCATCAGACTGCGACAGCTTTCTTGTATTTGGGAAGAGAGTTCATGGAATAGGATCCTTCTGACTATTCCTCTTCCTGCCGCCCTCCCAGAAGGTTCAAGGAAAATTGAGTTCACTTGCCTCTGCCAGTAGATGTTCTGTACAATGATCTGTAGTTGGACCATTTCTTCCAGCTCACTAAATATCCAAACCTGAGCACGTCTGTGAGGAAAGGGGGAAAAAGTGAAACGCTGCCAAATCTCATGATTTTTTTTTAAAGCCTTAGTCTTTTAGGGCTTGTACTTTATACTGCTCATGAAAAACAGCACTTCCACTACAAGGTAACCTAGTGTTCTGGGGTTGTATTTTTATTCCAAAGCCACAGGTGTAGAAACACTGGATCACAGAGTGGCAACGCTCCTTCTCCATGTAACAAAGTCTCTGGCTTCTAAACTTTCAGTGACAGATTGAGTGATGAGTTAACAGGAAAAAAAAAGCTGTGGTAATTGTAAGGCCTTCCTGTTTAAGTCCTTATAGGAAGTTTTGTCTCCTTATGATAAAAAAATATTTAGTGTGATGTTTACTTGATTTTTAATCAAGGATGACTTGAACATAGATATTACCCGAAACAGTTCCCAGACATTTCAACATAGTGAACATGATTTTGTATTTGTTATAGCTGCTAATGCTAACCCACAGTTCTGTAACATTTACCTAAGACTTTTGCCTTGCAAACTTTTTCTCCGGACAAGGCAGAATATTTGAGATTTATATCCAGCTGCAGATAGCATCTGAATTTCTGGAGAAAGACGGGCAGTTGTTAAATTGCGTATGTTTTCAGGGAGAACGCTTTTCATGAGAAAAGGAATCTGGTGATTTGCCTCTTCAAAATTTCTGACCAAGATTCGGAGTGCACCAACAAAATGGCCAACAACTACTGGAAATAAGGAGGACTTGCAATTTTGTAAAACTAATGAGACTTGTTAGAAACTGAACTAAGTTTTGATTACACATACACCTGTAAATACACAACATAACCCTGAACAGCTCACCTAAGTGTGAAACTGCTCTTGCACTAGCAACTGTTTACACGCACAGAAATCAAAGACAGTCCTTGCCTTGGGGAGCTGACAATCCAAAGTACATCAGAAAGAGAAATACTGATGCAGGGAGTTAAAAGACACCTCTGGGTCAGACAGAACTGAGAAGAGAACTTCCTGTTTTCCAACTGCTGTTCTGAGCCTATAAAGGATACAGGAGCCTGAAGCCTCACTTGATCTCTATAAATTCCTATAAATAAAACATGAATGTAATTATAAATATAAATATATCTTTTTATATATTATATAAATATAAAGGCTGTGGTTTTCATCATTTAGGGTGCTAACATCCATCTACTGCTACCACAAGAGACTGTTTCAGGCTTGTGAAGAAAAAACACATGTATTTGTTAATTGCGGTGGTCATGAACTCCTTCAAATGCTCTCCCCATTACTTCAGGAATTACTGCACTGTCATCTCTC
>VXAY01002466.1:133109-145720 GCA_013399855.1 Oxyruncus cristatus
AAAAAGCAAGCTTATTTCAGTGTTGTTAGGATTAGTTTTCTCAGATGCTTCTTTATTTGTATCCTCTGAGCTGTCTTCTGCCAAAAGTCTTAAGGAAGTCTTATATCTCCAAATATGTCCCCAAGGTCAAATAGAATGTTTTAAGAGAATATGAGATAAAGGAAGTAGTGGTATTCTTACCAGCAAAAGTAAGTACTAGGTTTTTTCCCCCTCTTTCTGGACTTCTTAGTACTGTGTTGAAAAGTGTACTTGTGTTAACAGCTACACTTAATTTTTTTTTATTCTGATACAAAACCCCCCAAATTTTCACTTTTAATTCTAAGCATATATAGACTTCAGTTTAATTTTTACATTAAATTAAGCTATTTGTGAATTTCACTATACAAAACTATTTTAATTTATGATTTCTACACCTTGTTTCTGATAAATGAATAGTGGCTATATTTTGAAAACAAGTCCTGTTTTTTTCAAATCATCTTAGAAATTCATGGTGGATTGAACTGAATTTGAGAAACCTACTGGAAGCAAAACAAAATAGTCTTCAAGTCCTTTCTTAATTTTATACATGGAAAAAAGGACTTTTTAATGCTTCTCTGGCATGTCCTTGTTTCACTCTTTAATTTTATTCTCCCTTGAACTTCAGCAAAACACAGCTGAAATTTGACTGTAAAACAAACCATGTTGTCTTAAAAGGATAATTAACTAGAAGGATTTCCAACAAAGTATTATCCTGGTAATTAACAAAAGCTAATGAAAGTTATGAAGTGAGTATAAAAAACATCATACTGCATTTCCAAAAGGTAGTGAGAAGAGTTCTGACCATACTGTAAAGAATGCAAATCCATTTGGTAAACCACAGAGTTCTTGTTTCTGGTAACCTCCTGTAGGGGCGAATTATCTACATACATCTTGCTCTGTAAACCTTACCCACATTTGATTGCATGATTTTATTGTGGATCATATAATGAGTCATCATTCTTACTGCTTAATTAGAACATAATCTGACTTTTATTAGCTGTAGGGCAATGGGTATTTCTGCCTACTCTTTGGTATGTTTTACCAAGAGGAAATAAAGGCAGCTTTAAAAGTCATGGGACATGCAAACTAAACAATAACTAAAAGTGATTACAAGTAGCAGGATGTGAAACAATTTTAAAATGATTGTTCAGATAAAATAACTTACTTATTCTTAGCTATCCTACAAAATGTTGTACTTGGATTCAGAGCCTGAAACAAGTTGAGGCATACTTAAACTCCTGTTCCCTGAAGATTCTCCTTCTCTGTTTTTTTCTTTTCCTATTCCTTTTCCCTTTAATTCTTGTGTAAGTACTTTGCAAAATGTTTTAAAAGCAGGTGGGTGTAGGGCTAGGATAATGAGATGCTGGCTGTTGGAAAATACAGGCTTATCTTCTTTTGTTATTTAAAGCTACAGTTATAACTACAGACAAGTTGAAGTCTGGTATAGAGCGGTACCAGACTACGTTATTTCTTCTTCATTTGCATATGTCTTTATCTTGGTCAAACTTTTGGTTCCCATAAGAATAGTGTGCTATTCAGAAATATTTTTGGTGTTAACCTCAGAAAACTCAGAGGGAATACTTACTCGATTTTTCTTAAAATATCCTCATCTGTGTCTCAGTTTAATGAGACGGAAGTGTTTTGCTAAGGAGGTTGAGTTATGAGGAAGACCAAAACTCCTCCCTCTAAGCAATTGTAGGTCCAAAATTAAGAGGCTTCAATTGAGAAAGTGTGGAGAAAGGAAAAAAATAACAGTCTTCTATTAAATTATGTATGTGTATTGGCAGAACAACAAAATAACACAAAAAACCTCCTCCAACCAAACAATAATCCTATACTCAAAAATCCCCTTCAATAAAAAGTAAACAGTTCAGTTTGTGCTTTTTGGTGCAATTCTAACCACAGTCAGCAGGGGGCGCTGTTGGATCTCTGGCAGTGCAGAGCCCGCAGTGCTCGGGGTTGGCCAGCAGGGGGCGCTGTTGGGCTCTGGCAGTTGCCAAGTGGGTGCCCCGGATTTGCTGGAGGAGCCGAAATGGAGCCCTTCCCTCCCCCTCAGCGGGAAGGGGAAAATGGAGAAAGAAGGGTTCTTCCCAAAGGGGATTCACGCTATCTGTGGCTGGCCGTGTGACTTCCCCTTTGTCAGTGTGCACAAAAACCGCTGCCAAAAACACTGGAGCAGAGGAGGGAAAGAAATAATTTTCTTCCCAAATAGTTCCTCTCCGATGAAGTCCAACAGGTCTGCACAGTGGGGGCCAGAAACAGGCAAACCGGGGCCAGAAAAAAACCCAACAAACCAGCCAGGTGGCCAGGCTGAGAACAAAGCAACCTGGGAGCTTTTTCCAACCCACACCTTGTCTCAGTTCAGGCAATAATGAATGAGTGTTGTCCCAGTGAATGAATGCCCCCCAAGGAGAGGGAAAAGGAAAGAGACTCCTCACCCCTCCCCACAGACTTTTCAGGGCCATCAGCCTGGAATGTCCAATCTGCTGGCCAGTTCTTTTGTGTTGGTCAAATACCCAAGGCAAAACCAGCCTGCCCATTCAACATCCCTCACACACAGTGGGGCAGGGGGAAGGGAGAAAATTCCCTGCTTAGTTTTTTAGAACAAGTGAACTCAGGACAATCTGTCTCAAAAAGTACAATTCAGAAAAGTTGTTCTGTACCTGAGACAATATATTTCTTTTGGTAGGAGGGAAGAAGTGCTAAAAGGAAAGTATAACCTCTTTTTTTCCTTTGCCTCCACATATACTTGTAGCTGATATTTTCTCTTAAACTTTCCCTGTACTAGTTGCTTAAAGACTCAGCCACTGAATATTTGCTTTTCTCCGTTCCTTAATTTTTGAATGTGAATACAAAAGGTAACATAAGACTTTTTCTGATTAGAAGAGTCTTTAAATTTGAAATTATTTTGATGACAGGTTTTTTTAAGCATAGATATACAAAAGAGTTATTTCTAGCTGAAAAGATTTCTAAAATTTAGATCAATGTCTACTGTTGTGCATCTTTTTTTTTTTTTTTTTCATTTTTCTCCACACTTATCTTTTTTACCAATATAACACAAAAATTCAGACAGTTTCTTCATTCTCAGCTTTTGGGTAGCAAAATCATTAGGAAACTCAACTAATCTCTTCTAAAGGGATAGCCCCCACATTTCTGCCTTCAGAAAGCAATGGCAAAGAGCATGAGCCTTTAAAACTGTTGAGAAATTATCTGGACAAAAAGATTTCATTTGGTAATATGTAAGGTGTTTTATGCTTTTTTTAAAGTGTTTATTTTTCCATCTCAGATACAGAAAAGAAACTCAGAATACACCTTTGGTCAGTTTGGGTCAGTTCCAGCCATGTTCCCTCCCAGCCTTTGACCCTCACCCAGTTTAGTGGCCTTTGGGGATGCAGGTGTTTGAAGAGAAACCCTTCATGCTGTGCAAGCATTACATAGCCACAGCAAAAACATTGGTGTGTCATCAACACTGCCTAATCCACAATTGCAAAGCACAGCACCATGCAAGCTGCTGTGAAGGAAGTTAACTCCATTCCAACTAAACTCAGTGCAATATGGAAATTGCTCAGCGTGTTGGTGTATTGACTGTTTTAATAAAACGTTGATAAAAACACTAGAAGTGAACCTGCAGGAAAAAAGAAAAAGGCACAAGAAAGGGAGCATGTGTTCACAACTTGAATTTAAAGAATTCTGAACTGTTTTCACTCATTCAGTTGGAGAGTTAGCCATGTAAGGGTGATCATGTCCTGCTTACCCAAATTACTTCTCAGCTATTTGAAGCATTTACTTCTGTTTCCTGCCCTAAACTCTTTCATTAAATTTCCAAGTGGTATTAAGCATTGCCATGTGTCAGTGGAAATGTTTGGTGTAACAGGAAGTAGCTGTGTGGGGAACATTAAATGACAGTACTCTGCCTAATTAACAATTGTATATCTGAAGGGAATTCTACATCACTTCATCTAATTAGACAGTTGCATTAATCCATTTAACCACAAATGTTGATGCCAAGTATTTGATTGATGATCACTACTCAGGATTCCCAGCATGTTCTAAATAAATAAACTTTTCCTTTTGCACTGCACAAGCATGCTTGCCCAGCTCTTTTGAAATGAATTACATGTCTTTTATATGTCTCATATGTTACAAATTTAGACTATACCATGTGAATTGAACGGACTGGATGCTTTTATATTACAGTACTTCTTCCCTGAAGAGAGGCATGTCAGCACAAAGAAGGCCATCCTTTGGCTGTTTCCTTCTTTATCAGATATTTCTAGACTTGGATAATAATAAATGAGACCACTCTGAATAATTTATATGCCTATGACAAAAGCCTTTTTGATGTGAACTGGGAAGAACACTTCTGTCCTCGAGGGCAAGTACCTTTCAGCTTTTCAGGAAGTTTTGCAAGAATCATCCAGGTTCAGTTACCACACTGTAAAAAAAAGTAATGTGGAGCAGATTTTACTGCTTCCCTTCACTGCAGCCAAAGTGGACAAAACCCTCAGAGTAGGTGCCAGCAGCAAGGAGTGTACCATGACTCAACAAAACCAACAGACACTGAAAAGCAGAGAAGCCAGCACACTTTCATGTTTTTCCACAGCTAGACAGCTTCTGTGCTAAATGACAGAGCTAAAAGCTGTTGTATCTCTTTGCCAGTCATCAAGTAATCAGTCTCTGAGAGACCACAAAAACATTGGATACAACCGGGGAGTTTCTTTCCTGGATCCACTCACCGAAACATCTATTTGCTCCTACATTTCAGAAGACTGACTAATGAACAGTCTTTACCCTATCCCAGACTGAGTTTTTCACCTCTCTTATTGAAGTAGTTGCACCTTGGACAAAAAGTATATGGTCACAGTAACAGAGAAATACTACCTGACATTCCCACATTTTACAGAGATATTTTAATGCAGAATCATTTTCCCTTTTCTTGAACTAGGAAATATTTATTTGCTTAATGTAGTGGGATTTGGTGGTGTTAAGGCCTTGATCATCCCAGAAGTCTTTTCCAGCCTAAACAAATCTATGATTCTAGGGGCAAGTTCAAAAACGAAGACACAGAGAGAGAATTTTCTCCATGGACCAACAGGGTACAGTACCTTGTTTGGATATGACAACTAGAGTTCACATTCTTGCTGTTGACAAGGCAGAATGGAGATTTAATGGCCATAAAAGTAGGTTTCCCCAAAACACCCTCATCCCATGCTTGTTCCCCTCTCCCAAAAAAAGTACTCCTGGTAAAATGTGTAGCTTTAAGAATGACACTGTGTTTAGCAGGAAGATTGCAAAATTCCACATTTTTTAGATTTACTTAAATTAGTATATTTTGATGAAACAGTGTTTTAAAACACTGTTCTGGTAAATAAAAAAGCCTGAAAAAGCCTGAGAAATGAATGGAGTAATAAGCCAAAGTATTCATAAATCTGAATGTACATTTTAAATACGTTGAGGATCTTTGTGTAACAATATGAGAAAGCAGTGACTCACCTTGAGCTCAGCAGTGGGGCACAAGGCCAGCTTTACTCAGCACCTGAGGCAGACAGTTATCTTCTAATAACCTTTCAACAGAAGTTATTAAATTAAACTGTACCCCAGTTAAACAATTTTTTGTTGTCAAATGTCTACCTCTCCTAGAGTACATTTTATTAGTAGATTGCAAAGTAATAGAAATTGAATTGGAGTATATGTTTAATTATATGACTTCATTTTAATCCATTTACAATTTAATTTTGGAAAATGTTATTGAGTCCTGGATCCTAAAATCTCCAAAGTCAACTTCAGGGCCAGCTGCTGTGTCTGCACTTTGAAGCCTTTTGAAGTAGCTTTGGATTGGACCAAAGCTGACAGATAAGTCAAAACCTAGCTGCAAGCAGAGGATTTTTTTCTCCTTCAAACCACTGGTTCCTCCCTTGAGTTGCTGAGGGCACTGTAAGTCCAATTTGTAGATACTTCAAAGGCTTCAAACAGCAAACACCGTGGCTAGGTCTGAAGCTGTAACAGACGGTTTGACAGAACCAAAGGATCATATGGCCTCCCCGTGCTTTTAAGTGCATTTTAAAGTAGATTAAAATTTCTATAAAATGGAAAGAAATGTGTAAAAGGCTTTCTCCCTTTTTCTTTGCGTGTAATCTGGTTTTTACAAGGAAGAATATCTGTCTATCTCATACTTTAGTGAAGCTCTTTCCAGTAAAAAGAATGAAAAAATCTTTTGGCAATCAACTTTGCAAAGCTACTAGACACAATATTGTGAAATAATTTTCTTGTTGAATAATACATTTGCTAGTCAAATAGCCAGAATGTAGGTTTTTAGTAAGTTGCTTAATTTTAAAATACTGTTCGTAAGAAAAAGAGACTGTTCATTATCCAGAGTCCATGATTCAATACAGAACAAATATCTTGATAGAGGAAAAGTTAAAGTAATTTACTTTCAATAATTCTGCACTGATGCTCTGGAGTGTTGGAAGTAGTTCAAATTTGTGGGAAAAACTAAATCTATTAACTGGATCTTCCATGCCCTGAATTATGGTATTCTGACACCTTCATACTACAGATACTAAAAATATTGTTACTTGCTTGTATCTTTGGGTAGGCATGACAGTAGGCCAGGTAGAATTGGAAGAATGAAAAGAAAGAAGTGCATTTAGCATGTAAGCTTAGATACAGACATCTGAAATGATAAATTAGGTCTTTTACCATTCATTTTTTATGCTTTGTAGTGGTGTCTGCTCTGTGCAGTGATCTCAGTGTTGAGGTTTTGTTATATTGAAATCTTTTTAATTCTTGATATTGAACAGCCTTTTGAAATATCAACTAAATGTTGCTTAGATGATAATGAAAAATTTGAACACTGAGAAGGTTTCCAGATATCCCTGGATGTTAGATGTACTGGCAAAGACTTTGCACTGGGGAGAAATGCATTGAAAGGTATGATTAGAGGCAAAAATTCCGCACTAAAGAGGCTTCTATCTACATGCTGTATTCTCTCATTTTTGTCAGCTCCTGGATTGAATTAGCTTTCAAGAAAAAAACATATTTTTGAGCAAAGAGAGGTCTTTTCCTTTTAATCTCGGAACAGCCGCAGGTGTCTCTGCTTTGCACTGCATTCAAGTTTATTTCACAGCAAACCCTGTAGTGGGCAGTGAGAGAAAATTTTAAGAACAGTAGCAGACAGAATAATTATTGTTTAACCCAAGTGTTTTGAATTTTCCTATTCCCAAGTTGATTTTCTGAGGAAAAACATATATAGCAGAAAAAGACCCAAATATTTTCCTTACTAAAGGAAACCCTACAAATTGGGCTGAAGTAGTCATCAGAGAAACCACATAGGATAGTGCTAGTATGAACTACCACTACCATGGGAAGAGGCCCTTCATTCATTTTCAAGGGATGCACAACGACATGAAAGGATACTAGAAACTAAGATGCAATCAACTACAAATGGAGTTAATAGGGTTCTCCACGATCTGGAATTAAGATCTCTGAGGAGCAGCATGTCTTCTGGTAGTCTTTATTCCTTTAGAAAACTGAAGAAGCAGATGATAGTGTTAAGAGGTTTAGAACATATATAAAGTATACTCGGTATTATTTCTGGATGTACACAGTGCAGGTATTCATATAATTACAACTTTAATAAGCATTTAACAAATAGCATTTAATAGTTCAGCATGGGTGATGTGTTCGTGCATGAAAGAGAGCTGACTGCCCTTCTGCTCATCTGTGTGCAGCCAGAAAAAAAGACAAACCTCCTGTCTCTTCCTGTCCCAGCTCTGCAGGCTGGGAGGGAAGTATCCATCCTCTGCTGAGGTGGGAGACTGATTTTATCTTCCTCCTCACCAAGGCAAAAGCTGTAAAGACAGCAAAGTATAATATGGGGTTTTGTTGAAACTGCAGTTCTCAGCAGAATTAAGGTAAAAATATGATTAGACTCTCCATTCACGGACCTCGGTATTTACAGCTATCAGATTAGAGGAACATTTCATGGAGTGTTACAGATATTATGGAAGACGTCCTTCAATGTCAGATGACTGCTAGGGTTGGTATATAATGACTTCATTTGAACATTAATCTCAAGTGATGGCATTAAAATGTTTGAGTCTTTTTTAGTACCCTTTATTTGTCCCTGTGGTTCTTTGACTTCCTGACCAAACTGTCTGCTAGGCCTAATGCATGAGGTGTCTGTCTTTGCAGTAGATAGTCATGGTACGAAGTGTGTTTGTGGCTGTTTTAGGCAGCCATTCAGATGACTGGTTCTTTCTGAATACCAGAGAGAGAAATTCTTTGCTTTCCACCACATGGTATTGGTCATGCTGCTCATCTGTCCTGCTTTTCGAGGTCCATCATCATTACTGCTAATTGTGGTTGCAGCGCATAATTTTCAAAGCCTGTCTGTATTAATATGTATGTTGGCAGAGGTGGTCTGAGCTCTCCTTTGAAACAAGCACAGTACTCCATAGCCCGTGGACTCATAAGCATCTGGTGGTGGGAGGAGGGTTGAGATCTATAAGAGAAATCCATTTCCAAGTGAAGCTACTGATTACCATCAAGTAATATACCTTAGGTCTTGTCAGGCAACACAATTAACTTGATGAATCTTTTACTACATTTTTACAGTGTGATACCATAGGCCTTCTGAATACTCTTGTCACATCCTGACAACTAAATTACCTGAAATACAGTATTAATAGCAGTCATGACACTGAGTAAAAGCCACAAGCTGACAGTTCTTTCAGTTATGCTCAGTAATTGCTAGGTTAGAAATGAACACTCTTAGTATGACTGGCTCTGGCCAGTAGCACATTGCTTAACCCCACTTGTTTGACCTTGTTTTAGCTTCATTGCTTGCCACTATTGCTGTAGATTCTTGCACGGAGAAATGAAATGCAGTTAACCCTTTTCTGACTTTAATCAATCCTGTATTTTCTCTTTTGCCTTTATTTTATTCACAACGAAGGAAGTTGTAAAGTAGGTATTGTGGTAGCCTTGCCTTCTTCTTTCCCATTCACTGAGTTATTCTTAAGTGTTTGGTTGTGATACCTCTTTTCTGAAAAAAAACTTATTTTCCCTGAGTGAAATTTACTCTGTCCTGGCTGACAACTGTAGGAATACTACCTGACCATTGGGCATGATCTCTGCCATGGCAGCACTGACCTAAGCCTAGATTGCCAAGACTTACTGTCCATGCTGCACTGGCAGCTGATGTCCTGAGCTGTCCCTGGCCAGCACAGGGACAAGGGTAAGCTGATTCAGACAGCTGTGCTGGGCAGACTCTTGTCTTGCCTGGAGTGTTACTGCAGCGTCAGAAAACCAGTACCAGGAAAAGAGGCATTCTCTCATAAAATGTAGTACATAGGAGTTATTCATACCTCTCCAGTGAAAGTCCATTGGCCATTTGTTTGACAAGTTTGATAAATTGATAAGACTTTACAAGTTATGTTACTATGAAGTTACTTTAGGATTACCTTTAAAGGAAAATAAAGGATTACAGATATTTCTACCTTAAGAGGAGGGATTAGCTTTCTGCTGAAAAATGTATGCTGATTGTATGCTAATTATTTTCCTAACAGATGAATTTTTTTGCTGCTTTTTATCACATAGCACTAGATAAATTTGCATGAAGTAGTGGCAAAGATTGAATCAAGAAATACCAGCCTATAGGCCACTTTTATTATTCTGTTCTGGAGACTAAAGCAATAGAAATTGAGGTAATGTCATTGGTTAATAGCAAGAAAATTTCTTGTGTGTTCTTTGAGTAGTGAAGAACAAAATCATACCCTACTTATTGCAATTTATCTACAAGATTTTGTCAAGTGTAATTGCTTACATTTGCAGTGATTTCTTCGTGACAAAGGAATAAGAGAATGAAATGTAAAGGGATTTGACATGAATATGACTGCAGTTAATAGACATTAGCTTTGAGCATTAGCAACATCAACATATGGCTCTGACAAGTCAGGCCCTAGAGCTACTGGAAAGAAATAGTTCAGTTTCTGCAGTTGCAGGTTACCTGTTGTATGATTAATCCATGCATACAGCAGCTACAAGTTGGCTTCATCTTGCTCTGACACTATAGTATGTCATTAGGTATTTCTTCCTCTGAAAGGAAACCTTTTTTTTCTTCTTCTCCTCCGTGTTTTCTCCCCTCTTTTTCTGCCTTCCAACACTGAGTAAATGTTGAACAACTTCCAAAACATTTTTCCCTCCCTCTTCTCCCATTAGATCTGTCCCTTGCCATAGTCAGGAGTGAGATTTTGGTTTTTTAACATACAGATTTTTCTCATGACAGATTGTACCTGTATGTGTGAGAAATGCTTCAGTTGCATTCCCCATCTATCAATGGTTCCCTGGATTTGTGGCTGTGTCACCATTCTAAGTAGAGCTGAAAGCACTGGAACTTTGGACATCCTGTGTCACATGCTGAAATGGGGAATATAAATTATATGGTGTTGCGTCCTGCTTTATTATTAGGTTTCACTCCTAATGTTACAGGTGTTTATTTGAATATTCCCTCATTGTTATTCAAGACTCCAAGCTAGAGGTTGCTATTATTTTTTTTTTTTTTTCTGCTGGGTTTTTCAGTTTCTGTTGAGAGCAGCATGGATTACTGTTACCCCAAGAAGTGAGATTTTCACAGAGCATGATGATTTTATTTTGGTGCTACAATATACAGTATGGATGTTGAATGGTAAAGAGAATTTTATTTCCCATCAGAAGTGATGGGAACTGGGAACTGTACTCAGTGTGAAATCTGACCTCATACTTCAGCAGGTGCAATTCTGTTAAATTCATGGAGATCTGGCAGCATCTACCGATTTTTAGCACCAATTCTCTCTAGGTAGCCCTATTAACACTTGCCTGCCTTGATTTTTCCACTTCTTTCGTAACCTTTACAGTATATGCTAATATCTATTAGACAAATGCTCTATAGCATTTGTCACCTACATTTACTTGCTGTTCTTAGTGTTTCAATGAGAAATGTGTATTGAAATGCTACAGATGTCTTCTCTTCTGGTTAGCACATCAGTAGGCTTTTGACACCAACTAGGAGCAGGACTGGCCTCAAAATGCCCCAGGGGCCTTCTGTAAGTTTTCATTAGTCATCGTAATAACTCCAGATTTAATTTAAGACAATGAAAGGAATTTAGAATAGAATCCTTCTCCTGTTGCTGTAAGGCAGAATATGGTGTTGTTATAGCATGACTCTGCTCCTGTCTTGGCACCTTCCATGTATTATTAGCAGAGTGCCTACGCAATCGTTCAGGTATTTTCACTAAGCTGTCTCACAAATGAGAAAGAATTAACACCTTACTGCTTATTTTTCCATTCTGCTAGCCCAGAGCCTTTACCATTCTCCATCTGAAGAGTTGCTTGGGAATTTATTTCTCTTTTGCTTTGATTGCTCCATTTCTGTCAGGGTAACAGCTGGTCATTTGGAAAAGTCTACAGTTTGAGATACCAGAAACAGAGATAAGAACTTATTTCCTTTCCTACCTGATATTTTTAGAAAGTCTTGAACATCAGAGGGGGAATTCAGCATTTGACAAATACTGCAGGAATCTTCCCAAAATCCCTTCAGAGTTTCCTGATGGAGGAAATGGGTCAATTTGGATTGCCTTTCTTGTATAGTGAGCAGAGCCTCACTATCACATCTGTAGATCATGTTTGCAATTGGTCTAGACAGGACTTGATAATTCAGACCTTCCCAAGACCTGTTCAGGTCACCTGCCAAGCAACCCTTTTATGAGGTAAGGCTCTGTGGTCTAACTGCCTACAGCCCTGTTAGTTCCCACAGTTTTGCTCTGTTGATGCTTGATTCTCCACACAGCATTCACTCACAGGGTCTCTGTGTTACCTTAGTCCCACAGACATCACAGGGCCATTTCATATATTTTTGTGTTTCCAAGAGCAGAACTGCAGTATTTTCTTCTCAAGTAGTAGTGAAACAAAGACAGAAAAAATGTTGAAGGGGACTGCTTAAAACTACTGTTCTTTCCTGGTAAATAAAATATGAAAAAGATCTTTGGAAAAGCTACAAAAAACTGTACAGAAAACTGTCTCCCCAACATCTGCTCCCCAGATATTTCCTTTTTTATCTTTTAAGCTAATTTTTCCTTCTTCTCTGATGCATCTGTCAAAACGATGGAAATATATTTTTTCCTGACATGAATTCCAGCTTGCTCCTGTCAGTTGATTCTCCTCTATGACTTCATAGAGTATTCTGCACTCACTGTAATTATGAAAGAAAATGAATCACAGAATCAACTAGGTTGGAAAAAACCTGTGAGATCATCGAGCCCAACCTATGACCTAATATCACTAGACCATGGCACTGAGTGCCATATCCAGTCTCTTCTTAAACACCTCCAGGGATGATGACTCCACCATCTCCCCAGGCAGCCCATTACAATGCCCAATCACTCTTTCCGTGAAGAACTTCTTCCTAATGTCCAACGTAAACCTCCCCTGCTGCAGCTTAGGACTGTGTCCTCTTGTCCTATTGCTAGTTGCCTAGGAGAGAGTGCTGGTTTAAAAGTAAACTGGCAGGAGGAATAACCCAGCTCAAGAGACATTATAGGTCAGAGTTACAATTT
>VXAY01002466.1:146120-191164 GCA_013399855.1 Oxyruncus cristatus
GAGTGTGGTCTTCTATTGGGCTCAGGATAGGTGGGAATGCTTCTGGTACCTCTCCTGGGATGGGGAGTTCTTCACTGGATGATTAATACTGGATCAGGGGACATTTTGAGAGTCTTTGACAGCTTCCAAGCACAGGTGGATCCATTATGTCTATCAGCACAGATGAGTAGCTTCAGGCCATGTGAGTGAATTGTCCTGATGTCTCCCCAAGGGGAGTTATCACAGATGAGTCATTTGTGTAAGAACAAAGAAACAATATGCAGCTCGTAGCCTGAGGTGGCAGGTGTGCACACCTTCTGAGTCATCGGCCTTTCATTCTTGAAAGTAATGACCAGATGTCAACTGGATGCAGTACCGTTCTCCACCACTCTCTGGGCTAGTTCTTAACCCATCAGAGTGCACCTGGCCAAGCCGAGCCATGGGCTGCCAGCTTTTCCAGGAGTGTGCTATGGGAGATGGCGCCAAAGGCTTTGCTGAAGTTCTGGTAGACTGTACCCACAGCCTTCCCCTCACCCCACCAGGCAGCTCACCTGATCCTAAAAGGAGATCAGGTTGGTCAGGGAGGATCTGCCCCTCCTAAATCCCTGCTGGCTGGGTCTGATTCCCTGCCTGTCCTGTAGGTGCCATGTGATCGTATTCAAGATGATCTGCTCCATAACCTTGTGGTTCGATTCAGACATGCACTAGCAATTGCCTGACTCAGCCATCAGCAACATGATTTTTTCCATGTGAGAAATTGTGGAGCTCTACATAGTTTAGCTAAATTAAATCAATGTAGGGGATCCTATTAGTTGTAATGGTGGTAGGAGCTGAATATGGTGTTTTCTGGGTCTGTGGGAAAGTAACAACACTTCCACATAGATCCTTTTCGCATTCAGAGAGTGCTGTCTGTCATCTCTGCTGTATAATACTGGCATTTCAATGATATCAGTCCTCCAAGAGAGTAAAATTAATGGAACATGTATATTGCCCTGGGTATCTTGTAATAGCATTATGCAGAATGACTCAATCAACAGCTTCAGAAATCCAGTATAGTAGCTGAATTAGCAAATATAGTAGGAAAGCTGAAATTCATTCTTATTTTTAATTTCAAAATAAAAACCTAACAATAGTGAGCTTGTGGGAGTTCTGTGTCTCTGTAAAGATCTTAAAAGTGTATCTGAGAAAATTTAAAATTAATGAAAGAGGGGGGAAAAGTAATTAACTCATTATATCCCCTTGCTTTTTCCTATTTCTCAAGTGCTGCACTGATTAAAGAGAATCATACAAATGTAAATGTACTCTTATTAAGTCAGGGAAGCATCATCCAGCCATTTGACAGTGAGGTAAAAAGCCCTCTCTGTGTCACTTCAGTACCATCTCAGACAGATCCTTCAGTGAGTTTAATGAAAGGTTTGCTTTCAGTAGCAGTGCATTATACTGGCCTCCTTTTTCTCCTTATTTCACCACTACTTCCACTCACTTTTTCATTGTCAGAAAGAGGAAGAAAAAGTACTCCTGTGGGACATAAATTTATTGGAATGGAGTATGGTGTGATTAGAGTAGGACAGTACAGTCAGAATTAAGTAAATAGATATTGTATAGGAAATTTCTACTGAGCTCTCTGTGACTGGAAGAAAGCATCACCCTGAAAACAGTGGTGCTCGGGCTGCAGGATAGAGAACATGTAAAGAAATCTGTTACTGCCCACCAGTGGAAATCACATTTGTCTGATGCTTACAGTGTCTTAAGCAAGTCTCAGACTGTGTGCTCATAAGAACATAAAGGGGAGGGCACATGAACTTCAAATTTGTAAACAACTGCGGTAGAAAGAGGGAGAATAGTGTTTACTCTGTGTCTCTAAGACAAGAATTAGTGGGTTTAAATTAGAGCACTGAAGATCCAGGCTACATATCAAGGAAATTATTCATTCCAATAAGGACAGAGAAGTAGTTGATACATCTGACAAGTCTGTGAAATCTGTATCACAGAATGTCTTGACGAATATGTTAGATGAGGTTTGGAACTAGGTGATCTTTAAGGTCTCTTCCAACTCAAGCAAATATATGATACTATGAAGGTCTGTCAGAAGTGTTAAAATTCTAATTATTCCATGTGAGAAAGGTGAAGACTGAAAGACATCTTAAAGTTTTCTCCAATTTTGTGATTCCACCATTTTGGCTACAGTTTTTACAGGGCTTAGTCAACTATTGATGGTTTGAAATACAGAAAGATAGAGAGAGATAACAGGCTTCATTTGTGTGGCAGTTTGTAAATGTTCATTGAAAAATTGTAGAGAAAGCCAAGTAAAAGCATACATTTCGGTCACATTGTAAGGGAGACTTTTTCCAAAATAGAAGTATGATTTTATATGTAAACATTAAAAAATCATAATTTTGCTATTAGGTTAATTTATGTTGTAATACAAGTACCATAAAGTCTTGGAAATTTTGTGCAAGTACTGATTCTTTTAATTGACTGTTAAAGTACTTTAATTTTTTTTTTAATATTCCATGTGCTTTCTATAGTGGTTTGGCACAATATGATATATTGTAATACTCTGGTTTGTTTTGGTTTTTTTTTTTTTTTTTTTTTTTTTGGAATATGTTTTTTTACAAAAGGNNNNTTTTTTTTTTTTTTTTTAGTTTGGATAATGCTTTTATACAAAGAGGACTTAGGAAAAAGCTCTGACTTCTCTTTCAGTAATCATTTAGGGAACTGATCTTTAAAAACTAGTGAGTTAATGACACTTCTGCATCACTTGCTATTTATTACAAAAATGACAATAGAGTCAGATTCTGGGTGACATTTATATTACTGGTAGTTGTCTCAAATGTGAACAGTCTTTCTGATTTCTTTATTGTACTTTCATTAGTTGAATATTGATTAAGTGAAAATTACTAAATTTTATGTATTGCTATTTGCTACCTCTTTGCCCTGATGACCAATGTGTATCTAGGTTTCTCTGTAAAACTTGAAAAACTTAATGAACAGGTTAGATAGTATTTTTTAAAAAAAGATGGAGCAGCTTTCTGTATAATGTTTTTATCTTCTCTGTAATTTCTTAGAGAAATTTTCTTCTCAAACTAATCTTTTTACTCAGTGCAAACTTCTAGTGAAATAGAAATTTATAAGTCTGACTGGGAAAGGTTCTTTGCCCTCCATTTGCCCCATTATGCAATCACTTGCTGTGTCATCAGCAGCTCTCACTCTTGGCTGTGGCTTAGAGCTTACCCTCTCTCAATTCCTCCAAGACCACCTCAGAACCTGTCTCATCCTCGTCCTGCAGCAGCTCTGCAAAGCATGGGATGTATGCCTAGCCTTGAATTCCCACATCCTCTTTATGTCAGACTGCATTTGTCCCTCCTGCACTATGAAAAGTGCTTAGACCAGCAGAAACACTGCTCCAAAGTTCTCTCATTCCTCCATTCCAAATGAAAAGCTGAAAGAATTCTAAACCCCCTGTTAGGCCAAAAGCTTTTGTTAAGACTTGAGCACTTCCTGCTTTAAAAGGCTCAACTTCATATGAAAGGCTGAGAAAGAGAGATGAAGATTGAAAAAAACCTGCCTATAATTTTAAGGAAAATTGTTTAGCGATTTTCTGGTTGTACACAAATAAGGAGTCATTCTCATCTAGTATAGTGCATAATTTAGATTCAATTCCCTTACAGGTTTGTAGCACCCAAGGAATAAGTCAAGAATAACACCCTAAAATGTGATTACAATCTGTCCTAGGTATCCATTCTGTCTTATCTTGATTGAGGTTTATTTTGATTTTATTTCATAGTCAAGGTACTAAATTTCAATACTATTATCTGCCATTTTTTCAACACACTCTCAGTCCTGCTCTTAGCGTTAAACCTAAGACAATAAAAGGTAAAGGTATTTATCCAAAGTTTTAAAATAAATAAATTCCAGTTATGTTTGCATGAACTGAAGATATTATATATACTCTGAACGTTTTATTGGTACTCTACCAAAGACAAATGTCACCACAGAGCCATCTAGTGCATTTTTGCTGCAACTCCACTGTGAAAGTACAGATGTTGCACAAAAATCAAGATGACATTACAAAATTAAAAAAAAAAAAATCTTCACAGTAGTGAATAGTATAGAAAACAGCTGCTTCATGTTGTTTTGTTTAGACAGTGAAAGAAACGAAGTCAAAATTATTGACTGGCTTTAAGGCTTTAAGAAACAGAGATATTAAGAATCCTTGGTCCAAAAAGTCTGACATATGATTCTTCCCATATGCCTTTTGCACCTATCGCTGTTCTTAAAAGTTTGGGAGCTAATTCAGCTAGTACTACTCATTTGTGAGAATTCGTGACACAGGAAGTGTATAATTGAAGTGGTGATGGTTTTGTGTTTTGTTTTTGGTTTTGTTTGTGGTTTGTTTGTTGTGGGTTTTTTGTTTCTTTTTTAACAGAGCACCTAGTGATGAGTGGGAGGGCTCGTGTGTTGGGAAGGCAGGAGAAGACAATATGAGCCCACAGGTTAATACAAAGTAGTGACATCAATGTCAGCAATTTTTACTGCCTATTTATTTCTTTTCTGGATTGCAATTTGTTGTAAATAAGGTCACCGTCTTAGGAAAGAGTAATGCACAGAAACAAAAATACAAGTATCTGAGATTCAAAAAAAATATATAAATCACACAAGCATTTGTGGAGGTGATCCATGCAGTCATTGGAGACCCAGTGTCACTTGTGCTATTTCCCTATCCACAGAGAGAACAAAATTGGAAAAGGCTGACAAAAAATACATGCTGGAGAAGAGAGGCTGTCAAGAAAAAGCAGAAAGGAAGGGCTTTGTGTCAATAATGATGTTTTTTTGTTTAAAGATCTGGTTTAATTGTGAAATCATGCAAGTATTTTGTTTCTAATACTGTCAGATACTATCTGTAGAAAATTTTGTCACTGTCACTAAAGAAGGGAACTCCTTTTGTCCTTTTGGAGTCAGCTGCTGCTGTGCTCAATTTTAGAAAGTTCATGCTATTCAATATGAATCTTTTTTTACCATCTGCTGAAATTACTAGAGAAAATCAGTCATCTGCAGTTTATTTTTGGATAGGTCATGTTAGGCAAATGGGCTGATGCTACTTGTGTGCCAAGGATTCAATGTTATGCAAAAAATAGGATGGGAGAAATGGGAAGAGTAAACCAAAATAATGCAGCCCTCATTGTTTGAGTATTATGCAATGGAACAGCCATTTGGGCAAAGCCATTTGGGCTTAGTAAGCACTAAGTCACTTCCCTGGCAACTCTGTGGCAGCTGGCATGACATATATGTATTTCAAGTTTTTGCACATTTATTCTGAGGTTGGCTGAAGGATGTGTGTGACCTGTCTGGAACAAAAGTGATGTTGCTGTTCGTCAACAACATGGAATGGCAAATGCTGTCACTGCACCTTTTAATTTTTAACAAAGGCTGGAAAGCAAATAATATGTTATTTTGCACTTTCACTGTATGTTTCTTTATGGGAGACTGAAATGGTTAGTGGTTTAAAAATTGTAAACATCACTGAAGCCCACTCCCCACCTGAATATACCTTCTGGATGTCAGGGAATTGGACTGTGAGTTAAGCCTAATGGTTCAAACAAACATCAGGATGCTTTGCTAACAATGTGCAGAATGGCTGCCCAGGTGCTGAGGGTGTGCATACCTGTCACCTCAGGCTACAAGCTGGGTGTTAAACAAGATAAGGAAAGAAGCAAATCCTTCAAGGTGGGGTAGTGTTTCTTTTTCCTTACACAAATGACTCAGTTGTGATAACTCCCCTCTCAGGAAGCACTGAGACACTGATATGTAGTTTGAAGGTATTAATCTCTGCTGATGAGCCATAATGGACTCAGCTGCACTGATGTAATAAGCAGCTGTAACAACTTAGACCATCAAAAACTCCTGAAGTATCCCGTGACTCAGAGTACCATATCATCCAGTAGTAAATCCCTGCTCCAGAGGAGGTAGTGGGCATTCCCACCTGAACCTGAGCATGTATAACTCATGAAATCTTTTGAGTTTTGTAGACTTCCTCCACTTCTGACAGATCAAGACCATGACTATCGCTTCAACCAACAGACATAGAAATTGCAACTACCTCATCTCGCCACTGGATTCAACATGTGGTGACTATATGTCTTTCTGCTTTTATCCTTTATTTCTTTTCCTTATACATTTTCTTAAAAATTAATTTTATGCTTTTATATTGGTGTATTTCTATGGATAATAACAACCAAAATGGCTACATACGTGTTTTCCTTTGCAACCAAATTATTCTAAAATAAACCCTACATATATATATTTACTATATATATATATATTGTATTATATATATAATATATATTATATATATAATAGAATATATAATACAATATATTCTATTAACAAGAATCTGGGTTACCGTTGCCTTCTCGGGCAGGTCATAACTTGACTGTCAAAGGTGAAAATAAAGTCAATTCAGCCTAAGCTTACATTTCATAACAATCTCAGGGGCAGATGAAAAAATAGCAGTTTGGCATCTGAAACATTGGCTAGTACATTTACTTCTTTAAAGTTCCTGGGTTCTCCAATAATGAAAACTATTTTCTTGTCAGTTCCTCAAACACTCTGAGAATGATTTTACACGCTTACAATAGCAATTTTCAAATGCCGGGTTTTCATAAGAAGTTTATCAGTCAGGTCTTTTTTAATTGTATTTTAGTTTGGATGCTCAAAGTCACAAAATCACACAATTGCTAGGGTTGGAAGGGACCTCTGGAGATCATTCTGTCCAAACCCACTGCCAAGGCAGGGTCACCTACAGCAGGTGACTCAGGAACACATCCAGGTGGGTTTTGAATCTCTCCAGAGAGGGAGACTCTATGACCTCCCTGAGCAGCATGTTCCAGGGCTCTGCCACTCTCAGCATAAAGAAGTTCTTCCTCATGTTACAGTGGAACTTCTTGTCGTTTAGTTTATGGCTACTGCTGAAAAGAGTCTGGCACCATCCTCTTGATACCCGTCTTTCAGATATTTATATGTATTAATGAGATCCCCTCTCAGTCTTCTCTTCTCCAGACTAAACAGCCCAGCTCCCTCGGTCTCTCCTTGTAAGAGTGTTGCTGTAGACCCCTGATCATCTCTTGGCCCTCTGCTGAGCCCTCTCCAGTAGCAACCTTGTCTTTCTTGTACTAAGAAGCCCAGAACTGAGCACAGCACTCCAGATGTGGCCGCACTAGTGGGGGGACAAGTAATGGGGGAGATCACCTCCCTCAGCCTGCTGGTCACACTCGTCCTGATGCAGCCCAGGATACCACTGGCCCTGCTGGCTGCAGGGGCTCACTGCTGGCTCATGGTAGATTTGTCATCCATCAAGATTCCCAGGTCCTTCTCTGCAGAGCTGCTCTCTGGTAGCTAACCCCCAGCCTGCACTGGTACTTGGGGTTATTCCTCCCCTGTGCAGGACTGTACATTTGCCCTTATTGAACCTCATTACATTTCTCTCTCCAGCCTATCAAGGCTCCCCTCCCTTCCACTCCCCTCCCTTTCCCTCTCCTCTTCCTCTAGTCACTGAAAATTGTCAGATGAATTTTGCACTGATTTCTTATTTCTCCACTTCCCACTTTCCATACTTTACACCTCTTTGGAAATTGATTTTCATCAATTAAACAAGACTCTTCTCTAGATGGATTGGTGATAAAGTACCAATCTACATGCCTTCAAATGGGTAATGAAAAACTATACTCTGTGCCACAGCATTGCTAAAAAACCACCATTGTCTTTCAAAAAAACTCCAAACACAGTACTGAGAAGCACTGAGTGAATAACCATGTAAGTTTATTTATCATGATAATTACTTGGCAATCTCCCAGAAATTACAAATTCTTAACATTTTCTTCATCTTGATGAAGAGTCATGTTTCTGGAAAATATGTCTCAAGTAATACATTTTGGAGATTTGAACAGGTTTTTCGACCTGTCAAAAGGCACCTGGACTAGTAAAGACCTGATAGAAAAGGAAGAGAAGGAGACCATTTAGAACACACATGCTGCTTGATCTTTTAATGTTATTGAGGAGTTTATAAGTTTAAGATTAGAAAGAAGCTTCATTTTTGTTGCAGGTTTTCAAAACAAATAGATTTCATTTACCAACATACAAGACTTATATGATAGCAAATTCACCACACACAGTAGTAAATTTATATTTGTTTCAAAAACCTGATGAAATCTTTTTTAAAAAATTCAGCTATTTATGATCTTTTTTTTCACGAACTCGTATACTAAGAAATTCTGCCAGAAGAATTTGTACTCTGGTAAATTCTTAGCTATGTGGCTGCATATCACCAAGTCCTCCATTAGAGGGTCCCATATCACTGGTTTAAGCAGAATAAAGTACCATTGGTAAAACAGTGGAAATCACCATTTAAGTGCAGATTAAGTATCCGAGATCTGTAATTATGTAAGAGCAGATGTGAAGAAACACACACATTAGAATGCAATGTTGTGAAGTGACACAGTACAGATCTAAATTCAAAGTAGTTATGGGTAATCATAAATTACAAAATTCAAAGTAGTTATGGCTAATTATAAATGATGAAATTCTTGCTTTGTTTTGGAGTAGTTGTTTATTTCCTTCTAGCACAAGTTATTGTTTGGCATGTATTTGACACTGTTTATTTCCTATCACATCTCCATATTAATGTCATATCTTTATGATACTTTCTTTGTTTTATCATCTATTCAACATTTATTTCAGGCCCTGAAATACCCTCCTTCTCATTATGTAACATAATCTCGAGGTTCTGGAAACCAGCAGTTTTTATGTACCAAGTGATCTCTCTTTCTTTTTTAACATATTTGTTTCCTTCTAGAATACTAATGTGGTATTACAAAATATTTCTGCGGATGACATAAAATTTAATTCCATTTTAGCAATCTAAGAACAGCAGAAATCACATGGCAGGTAAATTTATATGCTACAGAATAAATTTTGAATTTGTACCATGATTTAACTAAAAAGTAGACCATTGTTAAGCAATTCATAGTATTCAAATTAGTTCTTATCTTCTCTGTGTTTGGAAGAATTACAATACTTAAGAGAGGTTCAGCCAGAAATAACTTATAACTTCTTATAAATAGATAATTATTTTACATATTATCAGTAAGACAAAACATTTTTCTAAGAGTTGTTCTCCTATGACTGCAATGTTTATGTTTCAGCAGGGGTAATTTTGATCAGGATAAATTTTTTATTCATAAATCTGCTTCAATGAGATCTTTTACCTGGAAGGTGCCTTGGAAATAATCTGAGGATTAGAAAATTATGTTTTCTTTTATCTTGGTCCAAAGATAAGGATTGCCATGAATAGGATTCTGCTAGCTAACTGCAATAAGCTTCTGCTCAAACCCTGTAATTTTTAAGGTAGTTAGAATATTACATTGCAAACTCTCTTTTGTGCAAGTTATTCCTGCATTTATATGTTCCTTTGGTCTGCTATTACTGCACTAATTCTGACGCACTTCTCTAATTCTCAGTAAAAATAATCTGACTAGAAGTTTCTTCCTGTAGGTTGGCAACCTACATTTATCAAAATAGCCTGTGTAAAAATTACCTTGTTTGTTACCTCAGAATAACCACAATTCAGGAAAGATTTTTGAAAATGGTCGTCTTCTTTTTTGTAAACTTGTTTTTAACACTTTTTTTGTCTCTTATGCTCACTATTAAATTAAATATTTTTTTCTGAACATAAATTAGTCTGAAAAGATCTAAATATCTTCCACAACGTAGGTATCGTGTGCCAATCTGATATTCTGGGTGAGGGCAGAGGAAGTTGATTTTATTCACCAGGTTGAGAATCCAGTTCATAGAAAATAAATTAATCTGCTAACTGAGTCAAACATACTTAAAATTGATGTTCATGCTGCTAAGATTTGGTCTTTCTACCATCCCTCTTTGGGTAGTTCACAAATGGGTGGAGCTTCTCTGAGAGAAGTTTTCTTTGACGTTAGCCTAAATTTTAAGATAACAAACTTCACCATCATCTATCTCCTTTCTGAATCTTTTACATTTTTGACACTACTGGCCTTTATATAGTCTAATTATAATTTCTTAACATTTTATGGACAACAGCAGTATTCTTTGTGTCTTATGTAGATCTAGTAGGGGTAGTGGAAATGTTCGTGCTTTTCTACTATTATTTTTATTCCGTCATTGATTTTAAAGGAAGTCTCTTTTCAGAGGCTTCGAATTTGATAACTTTTTAATGTTTCTGTTTTTTTAATGGTTTTGGTGTGACTGATCAAACTGGACACTAAGGGGTGCTGTTTCATATTCTTTGTGTGCAGTCTGTCTTTTGCATGCACACATGCATACACCCGCAGACATGCTGCTGCACTTATGCTAATTTAGGGTCTCCACAAGGTCATCACTGGGTAAAAAAAAAGGCAATATAAAATACAATCATGTAAAACATTTGGATCTGATACATAACATCTGGCTAGCTCAGAGTGAGGAAAATCATCCTTGCTTTCAGCTGTGCCACAGAGTCATGGTAGTGATGAAGATATTCATCATACAAAAAAAAAAGGCAAAATCCACATTCTATGTCAGTTTTAAAAAAGGAAAAATTGTGTGTTTGTATCAAGGAATGATTTAATAAGGTACTGAGGCCCAGCCTGATAACCTTACAGCTCCAGTCTTCTTCTGCTCGTGTGTTTTATCTCTCCTGCAAAGTTTTGCAGTGATGAGCATGGAACTTTCACCCAAAGGAAACAAATCCTCTGAAGGCATTCGGTACTACAGGTATGCTCGTCAAACTCATGTGTATGGCAGGCTGGATAGTAAAGAAGAAAGTAGTCTTATCAGCCAATAACTGGCCAGAGGGAAGAGTGATTTCTTGGCAGCTTCTGAGGTGATTAATGTCTGACTAGATATTCAGCATTTTGTTTTGGGCTCATTTTTAGTTTTCTGCTCAAGGAGTCTGGACTTACTAACTAATAATTGAATTTCCTCAAGGCATGTTAAGTTCAAGGCATCTTAAGTAGTGACTTAAAATAAAAAAAAATAGTGAAATCAGGAAAACTAGAGCTTGAAGATGTGTGTTCCAGTTCTGTTCATCTTCTAAAGCCAACAAAAGATCCATCGTTGAAGAAACTAGTGGGATATGGGGAAGAAAGGATGACACTGTGAAGGATGAAGTGGAAAAATCAGATAGTAAGCATATATTTTGGGATGAGGGTTGTTCACAAAGATATCATGTGGTTAAAAATTTGCCCAGTAAAGTACAGACTGGAAATATGTATTTAAATACTACTGCTATAGGGCAGCAACAAATAAATAAACTGTACAGCTTGCAGTCTTCCTAGAGTTTATTTGCCTACCTGTAGAATATACTGGAACTTTCTCTTGCAGCCCTGTTCCCACTGATGTTTCAGCTTTTTTTTTAGAAAAGATTGAGAATGCCTCATTCTGCAGTAGTCATCATGGGACAAGATATCTCATATTCACCAGAATTCCATGCTTATTTAATGAAAGATGAAAACTACACTAAACCTCTGTTAACAACTCTGTACCTGGATGTGTCTAGATAGTGCATGCCCTGATGGTAACTGGTGATGTCCAGAAAAGTTGGAAGTACTAGCAAATAAGTGTTACACAGTTCTTATATTCAGCATCACTCAGAAAAAATGTCAGCACTATGTTTAGTGATGGGTAAAAAGACCCTGTCTGGTCTACCATTTCTCCCAAGTCTGTATCACGTGCGAAGTTTCTGAGTGTGCACTCTGGCTCACCATCTAGATCGTACAGGAACACAATGAATATTCCTCGCCCCAGTATTCACCCCTGGGGTACTGCTCTGCATACTGGCCTCCCACTGGACTTGGTGCACCACCCCTCACCAATTTAGTAGTTTTCAGCTGTCCTCACAGTCCACTTGTCCTGACCATAGTTCATAATTTTTTTCTATGAGAAGTTCTAGGAAAACTACGTAATTGAATTTAACAGAAGTTTCTTGTTGCTGGCAGTGATGTGTTTTACTTCAGGCTTGATAAGACTGTGCTATACATCATCTGTTTTAGAACCATCCTTTGAAACCCAGAAGCTAGAAAAAATTACTGTGTTATTTAAATGCAAACCTGCTAATATGGCAGTCTCATTTCTGTACTATCCAAGAAATTGACATTCCTATGTACTTTGGTATGGAAAAATAAGTAAAAGCAGACCAGTTAAGTCTGGATTAACAAAGTTAAGATACAGAAGCTCCTGGTTCTTCTTAACTGTTTGTTTCACAAGCAGTTGTTAATTTTATTTTCTTAAATTACTGGATTGAAACAGCAAGCCAACAGAAGAGCAAGAAAATTCACACTGAAGTGGGGAAAGCAGTATTTTAAAACAGATGTTTATGGAAGCCACAGTGCCTGTAGGCTCCAGAACAAAGAAATAAGGCCTACAGCGCAGTTTATCACATGGCACAAGGAATGATGCTTAAAATATGAATTGTTTGGCAAACAATGAGATGAAAAGAGGATTACATGTGTGACGAAATAGCTTTCAGGATGCAGACTGTACAGACAGAAATCCATACTGTGTCTTAACTTTTCACAAGCAGCAACGTTTTGCACAGCTGTCTTAGCTTTCAATGAACACTGTAAAAATATTATTTTCAAGATGTAGAAGTACGTGCAAACCCTCTGTCATGTTTGTTATATTGGTCCTAGGGGAAGAGGTTATCCATGCTCCAATGCTTCCCCTTTGTCCCTGATGGCTACCTTACTTTGTACCATCTGCTGGTCACTGAGCCCATCTCTCCTGTGGACAGATGATACATTCCAGATGCCTGCCTTCTCTTTGCCAAGGCCAAGCGTTGGCATGGTCTAATTGCCAGTCTGATTGCTTTCTTGTTGCCTTTGGAAAGCTGTGCTCTCACTGTGGCTTTTGTGGTTGTTTCCATCAGGCAGTGTGGTCCCTCTCAGAGGCAGAGGCATGCCAGACGAGTCTTTTTGAATGCATGCCAGTCCTCTTACTTGGGAGATGAAGCCAAATATCATACATTTAAAACTGTAATGCTTTGCTTGTCCACCTAGCTCTTGTCTCCTAAAGTCATTAGTTGTGGGTTTACTTCACTGCTAAAATACTCTTAAGTTTCTTCCTCTCTTAGCTCTGCCTATTTTCAACTCTCTGTTTAGCATGCTGTGTGTAGGTCAAATGGAGAGATTCTGCTGTTCTACTTAAGAACTTTTATCTTTTTATTCTTTTTGTGTTATAAGGAAGTAGAATATGTTTCTTATTAAATGTGAAATGCTGTTTAAATAATATTTAGAAGCTGTCATAAATCAAGTAAAGCCAATCTACTTACACTTATTTTTAACATTCTAACTCTAGCAAGTGACTGAACACCATAGTGGAAAATGAAAGCTAAACAGTGCTTGCTATTTCTTAATATGTTACATTAATATTTCTGAATATGTTAAATTATTGGTTCTTTCCAGATTTGATGCTAATTTGCATACAGTGTTTTCCTAATAAGGTGCATATGTCAACAATGATTGGCCAGGGAAGGCAGGACTTGGCCAACATAAAAACTGGTCATGTGAAACCAGAGTCCTGACTCTCATCCCCCATGCTCTAAGTCTCCCCTGAGTGCTAGATTCTCATTTAAACAGCTTGCTTTATCATGGGGAGCTCTGACTTGCTATTAAATATCTAGTCTATTAAAGGTCTTATTCTTGCTATTCAAGACTCACGGTCATAAAAGCTAAGTCATCTTCTCATGCAACAGATATAAAATATTTGAGATCAGATGAGAACAACACAGTCACTGTTAATTTTCCCTTCAGGCTTTCTGCTCTGCCTGAAATAAATTGTCAATCAGGCTGCAATGAGACATTTCTGGTAAATGACAGCAATCCAGAACAGATATATTCTGGTTTCGTGTAGCTCACTACATGCCCAGCATAAGTAGCCTACTTTATTTTAACTCCAAATATTTTTCCTAAAGTAATCTTGATTTTCAAGACTGAGATATTCAAACAGCTACAGCAGAAGGAATGTCTGCAATTACAATTGATCAACACTGTTTCTTGTAATACTGCAAAACTATTTCACTTTAGCAAGTTGATTCTTGGACAACGAAATGAAATCTCCTACAATTGTCTCAAATCTGGTTATCTTAGGAATTGAGCCAATAGTTTAGAATATTTATATATTATGTCAATCAGAATAATTTACTTCTGTTTGTCTTTTGAATGCTTATGTAAGGGCTGTTTGTTCTTTGGGTTATGTTTGTTGGTTGAGGGTTTTTTTTTCTGACATATTCCTATGTTGAATAAAACAGAATAGACTTTTCTCAGCCTACTAAGAGTGACACACTTGGGTAATACCAGAGACTGTCATGGTTCATTTTCTGACATTTTCCCTTGTGCCATGTGATCAATCTCTGTTGATCTTAATGAACTCTGGCAAAAAAAATCTGTGTACTAGCAGCACTCTTGGATATTTCCTATCCTTTGGGCCTAGTTTAATTTATTTCATTACCAATGCCTTTCTTATTCTAACAAGTAGAAAATATTCTCATACAGTATCTAGGTATTCATGTATATACCATGTACTCTTGTAATAAACTACCATGATAAATGAAAACTTAGTGAAACACTCAGTAGACATAGAAGCAAAGACTACTGAGGGGATCAAGAACAAGTGAGAATGGTGTGTTGATAAAAACTGTTACGTGCAATTTCTGTTTCACCATTAAAGAGTACAGAGAGTTCCAGTATCAAGATAGCAAGGTCACCAGTTCTGCCCTTTTATCAGCACTGAATAATTTGAAAGACGAAAAATGGATGAAGATTGGTCTGTGACTAGGACAGCTACCAAACTAGCAGTGAATAAAAATAGAAAAAAGGTAGCAACCAGAGAGAGAAATACAGAGCTGGGATGCAGTTTGTCTACCAATAAGTCCTTTAAACATAGCAAAGAAATGTGGTAATGCATAGCCCTAATTCTTAGTAACTTTAGCCCACCTCTAGAGAGGAACCATTATAAATTGTCTAAGTGAGCTGGACGGTATCATCAAAATTTTTAAATGTATGTATAAAAAGTCATTATTCACTCTGCATTTCCTTCTGAGCAAGGGACTGGCTGGTTTATTCCAAGCTACATGCTTTTTCTCTACTTATGACCTAAGCTATGAAGCTTGTAAATGACTTGGTTTAGGATACATACTGCTGTTAATGCTAACAGCACTTTGGAAATATTAAGATAACAAGTTAAGAATGTTGAGATCAGAAAGAAATTAATGATATTGCAGCATAGTGTTATTTTATAGTGAAGAGTTAAAACTAGAGAAGAAAGTCTGCTTTGAACATACAGATCTCACTTTGATTAATGTGTCACATATCATTTGCTTATTCTCAAAGGAGAAAAAAGTGCCTTGAACTGACAGACAGTAAGATAAAGAATTTACTGCTACATTTACATTTATTAGGGAAATTCTGTTTTAAAGAACTAAAAGGCTTAGTTTAAGTGGTTACCTTACTTTTGGAGGAAGATTATAACACTTCTATAGTGAGTTTTTTACACTGTCTATATTATGGCTGAATTGGTGTTTTAAAATAAAAAATTCTTTTTAACTTTAGGATCTGGAACAAAGGTAACATGAGTTTTCAACTTCATTAAGTGGTTTTTGTCCTCCTGGCATTTGATTTGAAGGCCTTACATGCAGTGAATATTTACAGTATTGTCTCACTTTTTCTTCCTTCTCTTAGTATCAGAACTGTGTTACTTATTTCGTACATAAGGAAAAAATGAGAAGATAACTGCATAGGTGTATTACATGACTTCAAAAGCATTTTTTTCTAATAATGGGTGCTCTTGGCTCCTGATTTATCAAACACCTGCACAGTGTTTGCAGTATATTGTTAGTCTGTATTACTTTGTACTAAGCTTTTAATGCGTGTGGGAAAAGTAAGTGAAAGTATGTCACTGTTCTTTGCTGATCAGGCATACCTCTGAAAAGGCAAGGACTTCATTTTGAAACTCAGTGCAGACCTGTAACCAGTGGAGTATTTGTGCCCATTACAACTTTAGAAGTCCTCTTTTGTGTCTTATACTCTGAAGAAACTACATTCTGAGCACAGAGCCTTCAGTTTAAGGACACTTGCTTATACACAAAAAGTTACCATTATAAGGCAGTTGTGTACCTGTCAAACCCATCTGGATGTTAAGCATTTACATTGTGATGTTCAAGGATAAAATTCACTACTTTACTAAAGATTAGGAAAGTACTTCAATAATAAGAATGATATGTGGTATATTAAAATCTATGGCATTATGCCCTTCCCAAGTAGTTAGTAACTTTGTGGCTAAGATTTTTTCCCTGGGACTATTTACTATCCTAGTTGAACATATTGCTCATCGTGTATTATCCAAGTGTCAGTGCTCTTGTAAATACATGAATTTCAAGAGTATCAATGTCAAATGTGTTCTTTATTAAAGGGCAACCACAGGTTTGAGAGTTCAGACCGTCTGCACAACTCATTTTGGGATTGCCTGTATAGTCTTTTAAGTGCAGTTTGGATAAGAGAGATAAGATTCCAAGAAAAAGAGGCATTGGCACTGGGGAGCAATGTTTCAGTACCAATAAGGTGTATTTAAGACTGTTGGACCATCCAGGGTGTGTAAAGACAATGAAAAACTACCAGAGGATACTCATGCCTCTCTGAGGCCAGTGTGTGGATCATTGTGAAGACTGTGTTAAAACCAGAGTAAGAGTTCCAAATCTGTAAAGACAAAAGGATGCCTGAAAACAGATATGCTTTTTTTGTCAGATGATCCCTTCATGTTTACAATCCACCAGTCTTTAGTGCCTGATGGCACTTAGTTTATGGTCAGTTGCATTAGAGAAAAGCCTCTATAGATCGTCAGATGTTCTATTCATGAAATAGTCTACATGTGCTCATACATGTAGCCAGGCAGAAAGATGGCAAAGACATCCCTCAATAACGAAGATTAGTTTTGTTTGTAAACAAAAAAAAATCTTTTTATATCAGTCATCAATGTCTTCCAAACTACTGTAGTATTTTCGTAGCAACCACACTGGACCACCTTGGCCTCCTTTGTATGATGAATGTAAATACCTACCTCTTTCCCAATTTTTAGGAACTCTCTAATTTTAGCCATCCTACTAACCTCCTCCACCTTTATTTTTGAGTTTCCTTCTCTAGTTTCCAGCTTCCTTTAAGTGACTGGAAGCTCTGTCCTCTGCCTTCCAGGACTCAGCTCATGTGTTTTCCTAGCTTTCAGGTTTTCCATGCTTCTTACAGAGTAGTTTCAAAGACCCAGGATAATGAGACTTCTAATGAGTCTTTGCCCTTTACATAGGGTTTGTAATTCAGGCATATGTGTTTGGCTACTGAATCTGTGATGAGACATGTTAATTAGTCTTCCTGAGTGCTCTAATTGTATTAATATTTATTATTTTTTCTTATGAGAATGCTAAGGATGTCAGGTTCCCATGGTCAAAGGCATTACAGTATTTCAAAATGCCCACAGAAATATTTTTTTCCTTTAAATTGCAATATGAGATTTACCCTGGCAATTATAGTAATATGTGGATTTAGTTAACCAAAATTACCTTTAGAATTGCAACATTGCATATTAAAATATTATTTGGGGTCTGTTAGAAAGGCTTGAAATTCTTGTATTTCAAGTCTATTGAGTAACATTAAATTCGATATTGGAAACAAAGCAATATGTAAGATAATCATACTTCTTCTCATTTGATAAATTCTAAACTGTGCTTGAATTATTTTCCTGTATAACATGTGTTGTAAAGAAGAAGTGATAGCAGTTGCATAAAGGCTTTATTGTTGCTTCTTTGGGATAACCTGCACAGTCAGCTCATGATTTGTCGCTTGGGAGTTCTTGTGAACTTTTTGAACTTGTGCTGTGCCATCATGTGTCTCTGTGTAATATTTATTTTTGGTATTTTATGCTCTTGCATAAGAAACCTGCCAAAGAAAATGTGACCCACTGCTTTATGTCATTGACTAACTGCCGTGAGTTACTGTCAATAGCTTCTCTAGGGAGAGCTATCTAACTCTGATGAACTTGAAACATTAGCTCAGCACGTGCTTCTGTTCCCATCCAGAGTGAACTTTATGATATCTGATGTCCCAGCTGCTCCTCAGTCTCTCGCGTGTTGATCTGGGGTGATCTGTAAGAATTTTGAATGTAGCTCTCATTAAAGCCTTCCATCGTATGTGTTTTCATCACCTTCAGTTCTAGGTCTGAGGGACTCATTCAGGACTTCGCTTTTCCTGAGTTTATGGTGTGCTGTAAACTGGCAGATTACTGAATAAGTTTCAAGTGCTTCCTCTGGAAGACAGTTCTTCACTGTCATTGATCTTTAGAGGTCTCAGATGCTCATGTTTGTAAAGTGAGTCAATAAAACTTATACTGCTGTACTGCAGCCTCTAAAAATGCATATGGTACTGGTGAAAGCAAGGGAAACACTGGGGAATTTTAAAAGCAAGGGTTTTCCATGTTTAAGTGTGTCACTTGAAAAATCTCAATCTTTTTAAGCCCAGAGGGGTTTCTGCTTAGAAACCAAATTTGCTCTCCAACCCTAAACCAAATGTTCAAGGCTGAAAATAATTTTCTGAAGGCACTGGAGTTCTCTAGCTCATCTGAATTAATGTTTTTCATAATTAAAAAAACAATGGTAACTGTAGCAGGCATTGGGGAAATAATATTACATAAACAGCATTGTTTTAGTGTAGATGTAGTAATCTAACTTTTTTTCAGAAGGGACAAAAGCATTTTAAAATTTTGATGCATTTTCTCAGTCTTTTCTTCTGCCTTAAAGCTGAGGAAGACTGAGAGGGATGGACAATTTTCTTCGAATAATGACAGCTCTCTGTTAAGTTAGCATCTTTTCTTCCACGGTGCCTGAATAACATAAATCACGTTTGTGGCTTTAGGGCTAAATTTGTTCATGCTCCTGGGAAGCCTTTCAGTTGCCTGGCATCTTGTATGGGTTTCACAGAGCTGCTAATCTGGGTAGGAGAGTGTGGGTAGCACAAGGCAGTCAGTCCTGGTGCCATGAGGCACGCCTTGGTCCACAGGCACCAGATGTTTTCTAGGCAGTTCATGTGCAATGCGGCAAGTCAAATCTCTTGTAACTGCTCGTTGAGAAAGAATCAGAACACAAGGTGATCTACCTTTCTCTAGCATTTTATCCTCTACCCTTGGTAAAGTCTTTTTTTGCCTAGGAAGGTTCATTCTTGTATCTAGGCCAGGGTCCTGTCATCTTTAGAGTCAGACTGCTTGGAACAGGGTCACCGGGGCCTGTCAACAGCAGCTACATGCCAGACAAGATATCATAACCGAAATCCTGTCTTGTAGGTGCAGATGACAGGAGCATAATTGTGTTTGACATGCTACTAAAAGAGGAGGGAGGCAAGCCACAAAACACTGCTTTCCCTTCTCTCAGTGCTTTATTCACCTCCTCACTGCTTCTAATGTGCTCTGTTAACGGATCATTTTAGGTTGCTGACATAATGGGAGCCCTGGGGAATTAGTCTGCATGAGATGCAAGAGGCCGCTTCTTGGTAATGTATTAGTCATTTCAAAACACTTTAAGGAGGAAGCAGAAAAAAATGACAAGCTAATTCGCTGATACATTTCAGAGGTATTCAGGCCCCTGTGAGAACAATACCTCTATTCATGTCTTGGCACCATTGGAAATTCATTTTTTCTTCATTCAAGAGAGTGGCCTTACCAGAAACAAAGAGAGAGAGGTAACGTGGTCTTCCCTAAGCCAAGACTTATGTAGTTATCAGCGTGAATGACTGGCAATGTTCATTGACTACATTAGGAGAGAAAGCCCAGGGATGCATTACCTTTACAGAGTATTCTGCATGCAGTCTCTCCTTTGAAATTCTTCCTTGTCTTGATGTAGTGCATGCAAGTATTAGGCAAATCTGACTCCTTGTGTTTATCTGAAACCCACACAGTAATATGTATGGCAGTAAGTTTATGAGGACTGTATGACATTTGATTTATTGGGAAGGGGTGCATAAAACAGGATCGTCTAGCAGCCCATTCTATGTAGGAAATGGTAGTCAAATGAAACAAGCTAAATAATATCATAGCACGCTAAGGGGATAAGAGTTGGCTCTTTTCCCACTGCTGTATTAGCTTGTTCAACTCTAATGGGTATAGGTAAAGGCAAACACTGAGTGATGGAATGAGGCATAAGTAGAACCGTGAAAAATTAATTAGATTAGTAGCCAGTTTCAAAACTAGGAATTGTGATTAAAATTTGATATATTATAGATGCTGATAGAAAATTTCTGGGAGTGTTACAGTACTTAGTGTATAAGATTATTTAATAATGGGAGTGCAGTTTTCATCTTCAGTCAGTGGTACCCGTGTACAAACCTATTTCAGTTTACAGCCAGTCAACTTCAAAGAGTTGTAACATTTATAGACACCATCTCAATGAATAAGGTTATAGACAAGGCTCTGAAAATATGAGTTGGGCTTCTTTCAAAACTCAGGCTCTCTAAACCTTTTCCAGAACTTGAAATAAGCTGAATTTTTACCACAAACCAAATGAGGAAACTCCATTGAGAGATAATTTCCTCTTTTCCTTAGTCTTTTATTATGCAATCCAACTATATATTTACCTCATTCTATTTTCACATGTGTGACTTGTGGAACTCTCGCAACTGGCGGAGGCATTGCTTAAACTTATGGCTTTTCTGGATGCTACTTCCCAACTTCCTTGAGGAAGTTAATGGAGTTACTAAAAGCTTTAGCTGCGTCTTCCCCAGAATTTTGCCAAAGTGATTCAACAAATTATTTAAGCAGCTATCACCAAAACTAAGTGTTCAAACGGTGAGTGTGGATAAAAAACTGTGTCCCTTCCTGAACTGAAACTTGGTGCTGTGGTGGTGGAATACAGCAGAATGAGAACTGACAGAATCAAAGTCCAGTTAAAACCCCAGGGCTGAAAAATAAAGAAAGATAAACAAATAACAACAGAAGTTCAGAGGAGTAGGCATGTTTCTATTTCAAATGGCATTCTCATGAGAAAAAATCAGAATAATGTTGCTAGTTTCCTCAACTGCGCTTTTTGAAATGAGAAGCATACAAGCATCTTTTCCAGCACTTGGTTCCTTTTTAGAGGAGGTCTCTAACTGTTTGGGTATTGTGCAGGACCCTGAACATTAACACTTAAATTAACTATGTGAAGATTTGTCAGTATGTTCTTAAAGCATTCTCACCTCATCCTACGTGAGATGATTCTGCAGATACCCAAAAGAGAGAGAGAAACTATACACCAGATATAACAAAGGACATGGGACTCTCTTGCCCTTAACAGAACGTTAAATTGCAGAGCTGTGCTGGCTATCCTCTTCATGAAAGATCTGGGATCCAAAATTATGACTTTACCAACCAAGCAGATAGGCATCTCCCTAGGCTAAAGGCTTAAAATTAACTTGCCTGGAATATCTATTGCAAAGCACATACAATGACTAAAGGATATGTCTTCAATCTTGCTTCCATAACTGGCTGTTAGGAGAAACTCCAATACATTCAAGACACAGTTTTATGTCCCATTCCTAAAGGTAAGTGCTTTTGGCCTTCTATAAGGAGCTGAGCTAAGCCCGAGGTTTTTTAATCTTTTATAACTGGGAAATTCAAAGGGATTTGAGCTTCTGTTGCTTGTCACCCAAATCAACATTATGAAAACTGAAGTGTCACCCTATTCAAAGTGGAGACACTTTCAACTTCTGCAGTACTTCAGTGCAGAAAATGGGGTTTAGATTCCTTAGCACTAATTTTACACAGAAAGAGGCTGGAGTCTTCCTCCAATGAACACTTCATTTTGTTTTCTATAAATACTTTATAATCTAAAAGTCTGGATGGTTTAAGAGGAGTAATTGAGGTCCTCAGTCTCAAGGTTGTGGTGCTGTTTGTTATGCTTAGTGCCCATCTTTCCAGCAGCAATTTCTATCCACACATGCAGTTGGTTTCAGATCCATTTCTTCTCTCTTGCTGATATCAGTATGGTCTTCATACAGCAGATGTAACCATACTTGACTTAAGAAAATATTCTCTTCTCATAACTGGCACTTTACATTTTGAAGCAGGACAAGACACTGAGCACATACAGGTAATTTTCATCCTTCCCCCAGCCCCCCACCCCGGCCCAAATTCGGTGACATTCATACTGAACTCTTTCCAGTTCATTTTAAATGAACACACATTGATTGTCCAGTGTAAAGTATTTTGCCTTACTCGATGTTTCTCTTTATCCTGTTTTTTAAAAGTTATAGGATTAGTAATGCTGGCCTGCAGAGATGTAGGTATTGCAGGAGGAAAAAATGTAGCAGGAAGCTAGAAAAGGGGGGAGTGAGAGGGAACAGATCATCTCGGATCACAGAACAATTTTAATTCAAAGGAATGAAGAAAAATGTGGGACAATTCCAATAAAACATTCCTTTATAAAAAGCACCAAGTGGTTTAGTGCCTGTGCTTTTGAAAAGATGAAATTCCTTAACTTTGCCAGTTACCTGATCTGTGTGTCAAGATTTCATTTTCAGTCTTGTTTGAATTTTTTTCCACAGTGGACAAGTCTGTGAAGTACATATCATAAAAACTAAAACCTGAGACATTTTCAGTCGCTCTAACAGAGTTTTTAGTTTAAATATTATCATAGAATACTTATGAGTATTTAAATCCTGGAATTTATAAGCTGTAATAATAAAAATCTTTAATTCAAATTACGTTAGTGAGCACATTCTTATAATGAACAAAAAATAATGTGCATCTCCTACTCAAAATACGTTCTGAAGTAAGCAGCAATGTACAGACATAAGGCCCACGTGTGATTTTCCTCATGCGGGATTGAACTGTGAAGTAAACTGTCAAAAAAACTGATGTAAAATTAGTGCAAGAGAAACCAGCATCAGGTTTTGTCCAATAGTGAGAGAAGCTAAGTGATTAGTTTGATATAGCAGAGATGGAGATTTTTGACCATTTATCTGTGTTCCTATTTCTTTCACATTAATACTGAGAAATTCTGGAAAAGTTATCTTAAAAATGGAAACTAGATGTTTAGGAAGTGGAATATTTTTTAAATAATGGAGAAAGATTAAAAGGGATTTCTAGTTATTTGCGGGTGATTTCTGCCAGCCAGGAAAGTTTCTGTAACAGATCTGTGCAAACCACATAAAATATACAGGGAAGATTTTTCAAACAAAGGCATTTTATCATCAGGTGAAGTTAGCCAGATAATACTAATTCTTAAATTTCATGTGCATTTAGCAGGGGTTTTTCGGAACAATGCAACTTCCTGTGTGAAGCTTGCTAACAAAAATAAATGTTGCCTGTTCCAAGACCAGCATCTGAAGAACTATACTGATATCTCTTAAACATTGTGGCTTTCTTTTAGGCTTGGACCACTGTATATGCTATCCTACTATAGCTTCACAATGAAATTATAACTTTTTTCCATTTATGTCTATTGTAACAAGGAGGAGTAATAATTTTTATGATATTACACAGTTATATTTTTATATACAGGAGCATGAAATACTGTGTTTGGACTAGAAAGTTAAATAGCTTTATCTCTAGACAATAAATAAATGCCTCTGTGTTGTATTTCACTGTGGTCCTGAAAACTTGTTAAACATTTAGAAACACATTAATGTAAATTCTGTGTTATGTATGAGTCAAATGGTTGCTCAAAGGCATTACTGATAGTAGGAAGTTTGCCTTGCCCTACATGTAAATATGGAACTGCAATTTTTGTTTCAAAGAGCGTGATCTATTAATGCATTTATTATTAGACCTCTTTTTTATATTCAGTAAAGTTCTATTGACTGAAAAACTAAATAAAAAATATTTCATAATGAAATGTAATTTCCGTTTGTGTTTATGTGCATAGGGGCTACTTTTGCACATTCCACTGTGAGTAAATAATCAGTCTTTATCAGTCATAGAGGAGAAAAATCGGAGTTTTATCTTAATGGAAGTTCTGAAGAACTTTTAAACAGATTTTTGCAATACTAAAAAAAATGGTAGTCCATAAATATTGCTATCCTGAGACTATTAGTGTCTGAACATTGTTCTAGGGAAGTTGTCATTTAAAGGCAGATAAAGCATCTGTTTCTAAATAGCAGAATATTGAAAAGCCAAATTGCTTAATTAACCAGATACATTTTGGAGAGATTTTTAAAATATTACTAAAGAAAGAGATTAATTCAGTGCACCATTTCTTAGGTAATGTGATGTGCTGCGTGAAAATAGCAGTTGCATAATTTTATTTAATTTTTGTGAGATATTCGCAAAAACTCAAGAAGGGGAGCATGTGTATTTCCATACTGGTGACGGGATTTATCCAAGTGATTTAAAGATATATGAGGAAAAAAGCATTTTGAAGGTTTCACAATTCTTTTTGCATTCACTTGTCATTAATGCTTGGTAATAGCAATGCATAATCGAGAAACCAACCAAGTTTAAATTGCTTCCACTGACTTTCTTATGGGAACAATAGTAGGTGCAAAATACATCAAATCTGCTGAGAGCTGTAGCACAGATGTTGGGCAGAATCCTTCAGTGATGCTGTGCTTTTCTGCCTTTGCCCAAAGACTCTGTCAGTAAATTACAAAACACTTGTTACCGGAAACAATCAGAAGGAGCGTAATTTTATTCCCTCAGGAGTTACAAAATTAACTGAGAGATACATTAAAAGACATCTAAGTATTTTCTGTCCAGTAACTTTGATTATGTAGAGCTATGTTATGTGTGCACTCACTCTGTGAGCTACCAAACTCAGTTCTTGCTGAACTGTAAATATTGAAAGCAGTATAAACCTTCTAAAATTTTAAAGCAAATGATTTTCTGTTCATTAAGGATGCAACATTTTAACTAAAATACTTCTGTTATTTAGGGAAAGGAGTGTTATTTCAAGAGCTGCGTGCTGTCAATTGTTATGCAAGGTTCGGCATACACATATAATTTCATTTGAAAATATTTATTTCCTGATATTGACTCAATGGCAAACAGAAAGTAAAGAAAGTGAATTTTGAAAATAATCTTGATAAACTTCTCCACAGCATTCTGCCTGAATTCAGAAATAATGGTGGGTAGTGATATATCTCAACATTGTTGTAAAGCTGTGATTATAAAGTAAATAAATAAATGTGTCTCAAAAAACGTATTCTAGTTTGTTTTTACTGTGCTGTTCATGTATAATCATGCATGCAGAGCTATCTGTCTCTATCAGCTGGTCGCTCTGAAGCCTTCCTCCAAAACCCCTTACATTTGTTAATATCATAGATGTCTGTACTAAATGAGGTTGTATGGGGGATTTGGCTTTTCCTTTTGAACCTCCTGAAGGTTGGTTCTAAGTTCTTTCAAATGCGAATGGAGTGTTTTCACTTGAAAAATGCAAATCATAAGTCAAAATAAGCTACATTTTTGCCACATTTTTGTTTTACTGGATTTCAGATGTGAACTTAAGTAATTGAGTCCTTTTTTATGTTTTGATTCAAATAATTGTGATGTTCAGTCAGATATAGTCTGTCTGGGTTATTTTTAAACTACCTCTATATATTCCTCGTGTAGCAAGTTTGGCGAAATGCTTCATGAAAAATTTCTTCTCTGACATTTCTGTGGTATTGACTGACAAAGGATTTGATGCTTTGTAGTGCCCTGTTCAAGAGACGTGCTGTGGTACTGCTGACTTTACATAAAGGTGAATACTGTGACAAAGTGAAATAAGTGATTTACCAAAAGCTGCAAGGAGATGAAGAGGGAAGAGAATTCCAATGTCAGGCTTCTCAGCCCTGTGCTGTAAGTGTACATACACCCATGTTACTTCTGTAAATGATCAGATATTATGTCTAACATAATAACAAGGAATCCTCTGTGATTCCACCTAGCTGAAGGAGCAAAGATGAGAATCTGCTTGAGAATGGAAGCTGACAGTGTCAAGAATTTGAAAAATGCAATTCTTTTTAATAGAGTGATGAGAAATGATCAGTCCTTTTCTGCGTAAGAATATATCAAATGTGTAAAGGATATCCCTCCTGTATTTGTTATCTTCTTCATAAAACAGATTTACAAAAAATAACTCTATATGTTGTTCTTCAAAGTTCAATGTGCAACTGGTTACCAAGTCTTCCATGCTCTAATTTTCATACACTTTTTGCTCTATCATAGTAAGCTAGCAGCTAGGAGTTACTCTGGAGTTAATAATTAAAGCAAACAACTACAAATTAATGCAACTTTTTTAAAAAAAACCAAAAACTATTTCTTTGTTAGTTCTAGGGCTGAAGCAGCTATCTCCAGCAAGAGAGCTATGTTATGTTTGTAATGTGAGGGTATTTATTGCTTAAGAAGTAATTTCTTGCTCATGCTGTGAGGCACTTTCTGGTCAAGTACCCCTACTATTACAAAAGAGGTGAGATTAATGGAGTACGTGTTTAGTTTTATGGTTATTCACGATATAGCCTGTGCATTTTATTCATGCGACTCATTTTGCCATTAAATTTCATAGCAACTTTAAATTTCCTAACCCCATATTTTAATAGCCAATTTCAACCCAAGCATACAGTATAAGGTGCTAAAAATTTTTCACAACATCAGTGGAGGAAGAAATCCAGGATGACTTAACTCAGTTTTTCCTTTTGTATATTCTTCTCTTCTACTGTGTGTTACAGGGTAAAGCAAATGGCTTGAATGTGATATCATTTGTATGGCTTGAAGCTGGTACCGTTTGTCCAAGCTCTTGATTTTGTTCACCTTCTTTTCCTTATTTTGTGTTTTACTGTTCTGTGGGTAATTGAGAAAAGGGCAGACTGTAATACTGAGAGCATGAAGGAGAAGAGAAAATGGGAAATTCTTGCTCCTGTAGGTATGCAGTAAATTTAGGACTAATAGTTATTATGAAAACTTAGAAGGGAAATGTGATCTGGACCAGCTCTTTGGAAAATATTGCTGTATCTTTCAAGTAAGTCTCCTTTTCCTAAGACTCCAAAGTTTTGTTTTGTCTTCTCTTCCAATTGTTCTTAATTTCTAACCCACAAACCCTTCCTGAAAGGTCCCAAGAGCAGGTCAGTATGCCCACCTCACACTTCTGCTGTTCTAAACCACTTACTGCCCATCGTAGCAGTATTTGAATGCCTGACAGAGTCACAAGCATCATTAATAATTGCCACCATCAAAATAATTTCCTTCGCCTGTTCAGTGTTTCCTCATCTTGTAGAGCGCACACTCAGGGGAAAGACTTGCTTTCCAACAGCTCCTCAGCTGTTCTGGATGGCTAAGCAGGCCCCAAGAACTTTTCAATAAATTTTTACGAAGTCGAGTAGCACTGATTACACAGTAAATTAAAAAGAAAACTTTGCAAAACAGTTTATGTCTGTCATTTCCTGTTATTACTTTCATCTTTTCATCTGAAATCTGAATGATTATCAGTACTGGTACTCCACTGTCCAGAACACTGCAATTTCTATGATCTTTCTTGCTTCCAAATACATTTAAGTCTTTCGCTTCTTCACCTTCCAAATCATGAACTTTCAGTTATTACCTAAAAATTGGAGCTTCCTGCCACTTTATGAACAAAATATGAGCTTATTTTTTCATCTTTTATTAAATGTTATGATTTGTTTCTCTATTAAGTGAATTCTACTATGCTGAATATATGGCATGTCACTGCTAATCTGAGGTCAGCCCTGAAGGAAGAACCATTGGCTAGCATGAAATGGGAGATTTCTAGCATTTCCTACCACTGGAGAAAGCAATATAAACACACAGAAGAGCAATACAATGGGAGAGCTGGAAGAAAATTTACTTCCTCATATGCTCCCTCCTTGCTACCCCTTCTGCTACCATACAAAAAAAACCAAACCAGATCACGCGTCATGAAGAGATCTGTTAATACTTAAATCTGAATAGAGTGAGCTTGAATTGTCATGACGAGCATAAAAACAGATCAAGGATGAGGAAGTAGAGTAGAATGGCATCGTTCAACAGGCTTGTTTTCAAGAATGGTCTTGGTATGCCTCCAGTTTGCTCCTTCTTAGAATGTTTATCTCTGGGTTGAATTTGGCTTCAAGAGAGAAATTCAGAATTCATTCTCGGCTGACAGCAACAATACAGGGCTGAGCAGTGGTGCACAGTAAACACAATTTCTATCCATACTTACACTATAAACCATGCTTTACTCCCCACTGCCAAGTTTATGACACAGTTAAATAATTTGGCTTCAGGATGCAGGAGGACTTTGTAATTGTGAAACTGAAAAATATCCTTTTCATGCATCTAATTTGGCTGCTGGAGAGGTATATGCATGAGAAGTCTTTGGACGTTAACCAGTTTTATCTCATAACAGGTGAGATGCAAACATACTTCTTACAAATTCAGTATTTCAAAAAGCAATATTTGGGCAAGAAAATTGTATCTTCAGTTGAGCATAATAAATCCTCGATGGTACATTTCATCTGAATAAAATACAAATCATTGAGTTGTAAATCAGGAATTTCCTGTCAACATCCCAGTGTCTGCATAAATGGCTGGAACATTATTTTTGTGGGTTATGGAGGTATCAGAATCCTGATATTACAGCACTGTAATTCATAGCTGCCTTTTGTTCATTTTTGTGTATATAGAGTTACATCATTTACTTTTACTTTTTGCTCATAACAGTGCTGTAAAATGTTAAGCAAACAGAGAAATAATTTGGTAACGTGACTTCTTCTACTGCGTTGGACATCAAATGATTGTAAATAAAAACCACTAAAAATCTTCTAATGCAAGCATGAATATCACCAGCTTTAGATGTGAAGCAAGAAAACTGTATTTATTTAACTTCAACACAGATAAGTTGTAACATGAGTTAAATAATAGCGTAGTAACTGTAATGCAGTTGTGAACCAAGGTCAGATACCCAGTTCTGGCAGCCAATCAGTTAGAGATCTCAACCATATTAGTGGAAGCATAGTGCTATTGAGTTCTATTCCCTCCTTATTGTGTGCTTACAATTCCCCTTGCAAGCAGGGGAGACACATCTGAGGATGGGGTGCCATTACTTATAGCAGAGCGACTACTTGTGCAAGTTCCCCAGAAATATGTAATTGCTATTAAAATATATGCAGTGTTGCCGTAAACACATTTATATGTTCCTGAAATCTACAAGCAAACATGTAAAGTAAATACTTCTTTTTTTTCATATTTTAATATGAAAGAGTAAAGGCCTCTCCTTTCCTGTAGAAGTATGGGGATAGAAGACAGGAGCTCCATTATTGAAGGGCTGTAACATTCCTACACTCCTTGGTAAGCCCTTGGTAAGTGGCAATGCCAGGTTAACGAGCTACCAACAAGTACACACAATGAGATATAATCAGTTCTGCCATTATTTACCAGAAATGTACCCAGCTGTCCCCTTTCTAGAAATCACATACCTCTAAGTGAGCATTTCATATCCAGAACCACTGATTAAAGTTTTAAGAAATACAGAGAGAGATGTGCATATCTGCAAATGTTGAAGACTGAAACAAGGAAGGGAAATAGAGAAATATACTTGCTCTACACAGTATTTCAGGACTAGCAGTATAATGTAATTGTTTTGACCATCTGCTTCATGCCTGGAAAGAAAGTCTGTAAAAAATACTGAAGAGTTTTTTTTACTAATATTATTATTATCCTTTATGGTACCTGGAAGATAAAATAATTTTTTTCATTTACCTTAGAACAGATCACTATAAATGATTTTTCAACTAGCCTTGAAGTAGCCATCAGCCCTCCTTTCAGTTGTACTTCTCTCCACTAAAGTTTACAGTTCAGCCGCCATACACCTTCAATTGTTAGAACTGGATCTTTACACATGATTGCACATGAAATAATTTCGCCAGTGTCATAGCAGAACAAAAAGCATAGTTAAATCACAGCAGCTGCTGTGTGTTTTCTCAAATTACATCTATTATTAGGGGTAGTTAATAAGAGTATTGGGCTATATCTGTGTATCTCCTAGTAAAAGTCAATGGACTCCAGCTACCAAAATATGTCAAGTGCTAATACACCTTTCTATATGCATAATCTAGATAATATATAACACGAGGAGCACAATGCATTTCTCATTGTATGAGGTTCATACAGGCTTGGGGCAGAATGCCTGGGAAGCTGCCTGGCAAAGAAGAACCTGGGGATGCTGTTTGACTACTGCCTGAACCTGAGCTGACAGTGTGCCCAGGTGGCCAAAAAGGCCAATGGCATTCAACAGAAATACTGTGGCCAACAGGACCAGCGCAGTGACTGTCCCCCTATACTCAGCACTGGTGAGGCCTCCCCTTGAACTCTGTGTTCAGTTCTGGGCCCATTATAACAAGGCAGACATTGAGGTGCTGGAGCATGTCCAGCCCTTCCAGAGAAGGGCAGTGAAGCTGGCACAGGGTCTGGAGCACAAGGCCTTATTGCTTTCAAAAACTACCTGACAGGGGGTTGTAGTGAGTGGAATATCAGTCTCTCCTCCCATGTAACAAATGACACAAAAAATGAAAGTGGCTTCAAATTATGCCAGCAGAGGTTTAGATTGGATATTATGAAAATTTCTTCACTGAGAGGGTTGTGAAGCATTGGAACAGGGAAATGGTTGAGTTATTACACTGGAGGTTTTTGAATGCCATGCAGATGTGGCACATAGGGGCGTGGTTTAGAGCTGGATATATCAGTGTTAGGTTCACGGTTGGACTGAATCACCTTAACAGTCTTTTCCAACCTAAATGATTCAATGTTTCTATGATTCCTATGAAGAATGGCTGAGAGAGCTGGGACTGCTCAGCCTGAAATAAAACAGGCTCAAGGGGATCTTGTCAATGTATATAATACTGAAGAAAGAGTACAAACGGAACAGAGCTGTTCTCTTTCAGTGGGAGGAGCAGAGGCAGTGGGCACAAGCTGAAACAAAGCAGTTTCTGTCTGAGCATCAGGAAGGACTTTTTCACTGTCAGAGTGACCGAGCACTGGCACAAGTTGCCGAGAGAGAGTGTGAGTCTCCATCCCTTGAGGAACCAGCTCCAGGTGACCCTGCTTGAACAGGAAAATTGGATAAGATGATTTCCAGAGGTCCCTTGCAATTTTAACAATGCTGTGAAATTGTTTATTATCAGCTACAGCTTTCATGGGAAATAGAATTAAAATCTTATTACAGACACATTTTGAATTGGCAACTACAGGGCCTCACAACACAGGTATGTGGAGTAAGAAGGACATGCAGAGTCTCCTTCTGTCCTGAATAAAAGACTTGTGACTAAACCAGCTTCCTTTACAGGACATTTGAGTTCATTAGTTATTAAAATATGCTGCTAAATAGTATTAAATCTTATGGCTTTATATGAAAGCAGTTGAGCATCAGTAGCTGCAGTATCACCTGGAGGCTTCAGCAATTCACCAGTTGAACTGAAATGAAAATAAGATTAAATATTCCACATCTTATAACAGTTTTGTTGTATTAGTTGCCTAGGCAGGAGAGTGTATAGTAGCACCAAATTGCAGTAGTCTCGCTGCTAATTATATTTTTTTATAAGACATGGGCAAGCAGCCAAAATATTGATGTGAAGTCTGATTTGCCAGTACTGTGGAATTTCTTCTGTGTTGGAATTGAGCTGGGAGATTTGAAAGTGTTTGGCAGCTGCTGTAACTGAATTTAGCTGGATGTGAGGAACAATTCTTCTAGAGCAACCCAGAGCAACTCATATGCTTATACAGACTGTACTATCTTTTGCATATGCTTGCATGTATGACCACTACCTATTCTTCTCCAATTCAGACACACAATAATTTAATTTTGTCTAAAGTCAATAAAATGACTGCCTTAAGTAAATTCAAAAAATCACTTTTATTCTGTTAATTTTTAATGAGAATTTGCAGTGTCACCATTTGTAGGGATAGTTGAGATTTCAGAAAAATTTGTAACAGAAAGCTGGAGCTTGTTTTGCTTAGGAAGACTGTAAAATGCTTTCTCAAAGGAGTTAGATGTTTTTTTCCCTTCTGCAGTCATAGGGAGTTGCAGAGAGAGAGCTGTGTTATCTCTCGCTGCTATGCTGGAGATAACCCTCACAAATGTGTACAGGGCCCCAGCAGCCAAGAGAGGGGAGGAAGGACAGAGAAGAGAAGTCAAAAAGCCTTGGAGAGGGCAGAGCCTTGCTTTTCCTCCCTGTGGTCCTTCTTATGCTGGGGGCACAAGTACTGAATACAGTACTCCAGGTGAGGTCTCAAAAGAGCAAAGCAGAGGGGGAGAATCACCTCCCTTGACCTGCTGGCCATGCTACTTTTGATGCAGCCCAGGCTGCAGTTTGCACTCTGGTCTGCAAGTGCTCATTGCCAGCTCATGTTGAGATTTTCATCAACCATCATCCTCAAATCCTTCTCTGCAGGGCTGCCCTCAATTACTTTTCGACCCAACTGGTAGGTGTTAAAGACATTAGGATTTCTTTAATGCAGTATTTCAGGTAATCAAATCCAAAGTAGCGAAAAAAAGCCCAAAGTGAAGCCTTCAAACAATTTCAGGAACAGGTTATCAAAAAAGAAGTCCTGAGGAAACATGACATGATTGAAGATCTCTTAGCTGCTAAATATGAAGCCAGATGTTAAGCCAAAGACAGAAGTGAATAAATTAGCATTATACTTTGAATATTGGTAGTTCTTAACATTCATTGTTTCCAATAGTTTTTCTTAACACTACAAGGGTTAATCTGATACTGAAATTATAGATTTGTTTTATGAAAAAGTAAATAACAGCCATGAATAACATCCTGCTTGTTTTCTCCTTATTCAGAAGGTACCTTGATGACAATGAAGAAAGAAAAAAAAAGCATACAAGCAAGACTATTTAATTTAATTGGGGAATAAATAATTAGCAATATAAGACAGAAAAAGAGACAGAGATGAGAATAATATTCACATTAGAAGATACAAAACAAAGACTCTAGTTTGAAGTTCCCCAAATAGTCTTTCAATTTGGCATACTGACCAAACAGGTTGGAACTACAAACTGCTTTAGAGGGCTCAGGGTCCTTAATATCCAGCATGAATGCATCTTTCAGAGTCTTATTTCACTGCAGTTCTCTTTTGTTACATATAAGAACCATTCTTCTCTCACTATGCTTAATTTGCTATCTCCCCTGCCCCCAATTACTTTACTTGAAATGATATTTCCTTCACCTAGATCCATGCCTGAACAGTGATAAATGAGTGAGCATTAATTTTAAGTTGTAGCCCAAGAGAAGCCAGTTTGGCTTCAGGTCAACCTCCTTTGGCAAACCAGGGAAATATATAATCCTGACTGATTACTCCCAGAGAATATTTTTGTAATTTTCAGTGTATCTGTTTGAATTTCAGTTCTTCATTTTCCCTCAAGGTTTTCTCCCTTAACATTATGAATGGGAGGGGAAAAGAGGTAGAGATGAAAGCTTGGATTGTAGATGTGTGAAGCAGTAGGAAAACACCATCCAGTTGATGGAACTGAGCCTAGCTTTTATTTTATATGGAATAATAAGCTGTTATGGATGTTACGTGGCAACTTGGCTCAAAGCATTTATGCTTTGTTTGCACCAGCTGTTTCATTATTTTGGAAGATGCTAAAGTTTACTAAATAACCAATGAGAAAATGCTTTAGGTATTTAGGTAAAGACCTGTGTTAAGAGTCTTGCAATACCTCACCTAGAACAAGAGCTAAACACATGGGTTGAAACCATGTATGGTCTTCCTCAAAATGGAGGAGGACTATGCTGCAAAGTTCTGCTGATACCAGCCCCCGTGCAATTTCAAAGTGTTGTTAAGTGACCAGCATTTGTGCTGGTCACAGTTAAAAATTAGAAAACCAAGAGCATTATGACAAGCAGATTTGGCCTGTGTTTCTTCATGAAACTGAGAACCCCCTATGCCTGCTTGCTTCCAAATATGGATGAACATTAATGATGTTATGCAGAGGGAGGTTAATGCATAACTCTACAAGTGTTGTTGCCTTTGTATTCTTTTCCACAAAGGCTTTCCTACCTGCTTTCCTACGAGAGGACTTGAAGAAATTTTTCCCTGAGTAAAAATTATCCTTTCTTGTATAGTTTCATTTTCTTTTACACAGTTCTATGATAAAACACTTCAGAAAAGTAAATACTACAAAATTGATAGTAAAGTTAATAAATCACAAAAAAAAAATAAGAAAAAAGCTAGAAATATTTACAAATATTGCTGATCTGTGTGAGAAGAAAGGAAAAAAGAATACAGGAGAAGTACTCTAGAATGCCCTTTATTTAAAAGGAAAGTCACTTTTTTACCATTGTCCTGTGCAATATGAATCCCATGCTGGAGCCAGGTGGCCATCATCAACCTACCCTGAGGCTAATGACATACCTTAGAAGTCCTTCCAACAGGGAAGCATTTGACCTCATATAAGAGTTAATAATTCAGGTACTTTTTAAATTCCACCAAATTGCTCACATGGCTGATTAATAAATTAACTATTCTTTGCAAATTTCTTATGTTACTGTTTGTGTTTAAAAGGCAGGAAAAACGCAAAGCAAATATTTATTTTCTTAGTTTTTGCCTCTTATTTAGTCATTATGACTGAACTTAAACAAGATAATTGACATATTGATGCTTTCTGACATCTTTAGTAAGGACATTTTGGCCATTTGATCCATTGTAGTCTGTTAAGTATTTTTATTTGAGGAGGAAAAAATAAAATATGCATTCAAATCTAGAAAAAATACTTTGTATTTCTGACTGTGAATTGCAGTTTAAGTAAGAAAATTATTTTTATTATTTTTGAAAACATAGTTTTAGAAGAATGTGGGCTTGAAATAGTACCATACTATTTGGTTTCACAGAACATTTTCAGTATTTTTTATGCACCTTTATTTTACGTTGTTGGGGAGTTTTCCATATGTTTTTGGCTTTCCATATGTTTCTTTGACAAAAAACATTTCAGGAATCCTTTTTGTGTTTTGTTTTGCTTTTGTTTGCCAAGACTATTCTATATGGCTCTATTTAGCGCTAGTATTACCCACCCATAAAACTGAACATGTGTTCCTCTCCCTGCAGATGGACACGTGAGCTCCAGACTGTCAATCCGTTGCCTTATAAAAAGAGAAAACAGTTAGTTGTATGGAAAATTTAATTCATAACTCTGTTACTGAAATAACATAACTATTCTGTTTCTGACTACAAAGCAGTGCACCTTTCTCTAAAAATGGGCAAACAAATTGGTGGAGAGCACCTTATGCCATTTATATTCCTATTATGGTTTGCTGCATAATTAAGTCATCTTGCAAATCAAACCCAGAGCTGCTGATGGCAGAATGACTTATTGTGTGAAAAAGTTATGTAGTGTCATGTGACTGTAGCAAGTGAAAGCTTTATCTGTCTTCAGTGGAGTAATTACTTGCATCAGTTTTTGCTTCCCTTTCTTGTATAGGAAAATTCCATATTTCATAATGATTTGCAAAAGGAGTCAAAAGGTGTGCTGACAGCCTCCTAAACTCTTTAACAATGGTGGTCGTGGATCAAGGGTTGGACTTGATGATCTCCGAGGTCCTTTCCAGCCCGTGTGATTCTGTGATTCTGTGTGCATGTTGTTGGAGTTCACAATCCTGCTGTAAAGAGAACAGCGTATGTTTCCTAGTGGTTTCAGGGTAGCTGTTAATAGAAAATAACTTCCCTGGAAGTTATTCCACACAACAATGGACTTCACTGGAATCTCTTACAGAGGTCCACTGGCACTACCTTCTGTCATGTGATGTCACTTGCAGAGGTTTTCATCTTGGTTTTAACATGAGTTGTAAAATTGAGGAAATTTGTAGAGTATAGAGGAACAGTGCACTCTTCCTACATTCTCAGTGAGCATCAAACTCAGAAGAAAAACTTGGGCCTGCTTGAAGCTACTGGGAAAATTCTTACTGACCTCAGCAGGGCCTGAATTTATCTTTTTGGACTGCAGTGCAAATGGATACACTTTATTCACTGAAAGCTGTGGTAGTTTATCATGAGTGCACTGATTTTTGCTTTGCCAGTTTAGCAGAAAACCTAGGCAACTTCATAAAAAGTTTTCCCTCTGCAGATCACAAAGCATATTCCAAAACAAATAATTATTTAGGCATAGACCAGTGTTAGATAGTTCCATGTTAACAAACTAGGTAACCTAAACAAAAGAAAAAAGGACTTCCACTAAATTTGTTCTAAGTGAAAACCGAAACCAAATGACATCAAAATACCCCACTCCAAGAAGCTCAAACTTCCTAACTGAACTTCTGATTTGTATCTGCTGAGTTGTGCCATCAATTCTGATGTTCTGGGGTTGTCAAACCTTCTTCATTCTTGTATACTGTTAATAAGTATGTTTGGGAGAATGGGGGGACAAAAAGAAAGGAAGTATTAATAAAATTGAAATGAATGACCTAGATCAGCATTAGAATTCCTAATTGTAACATATCTGGCATGTGGATATTGTTATACAGTTCACAAGGAACTTCAGACTGAAGAGAGGTTTGCTGCAGAAAACATCAGTCATTGATATAACACTGTTTGTATTCATCCCATATACTCCTTGGACTTCAAGACAGATGCATTATAGTATGAAATAAGGTGCTTAATGGAACTGTGTTTGGAACCTGTCCCTGAAGTGACTTAAGAACAAGGTTTTCCAGTCTCTTCTTTAAGGACTACCAATCTCTTCTTTAAGGGGATGGGCAAGGGGAGAGGAAAGGGAACAGTTCCCATGCAGTTTGCTGTCATCAGCATGATTCTCTACTTACCTTATAAAAGAATCCTATATTTTATTTGTTGTCCTTGCAGTATTGAATTGACTGTACATGTAAGTTGTAATTGCTTATGGCACTTGAGGACATGGTTTAGTGGTGAACATGGTGGTGGTGCTCAGTTGATGGTTGGACTTGATCTTAGAGGTTCTTTTCCAACATTAACAATTCTACTATTCTGTGAATTGAGGGAGGAAGCATTGAAGTTCATATAAATGGGTGTTTTGAATTGTCTTTATAACAAATACAGGAGAAACTCCACAGTGAATACTGCAAATGTAACCTATATAATTCAAGGTTTTAGCAGGTTACATTGGAGTTACATGTATGGTTTCTAAAAAGACTTTTTTCTCCTTTTTCATATTGTGTTCTGCTTTATGTCTTCTTTAATTCTTAAACTCACAAGAAGAACATAAGTATCTTAAGTTTGTCAAAATCTTCTCATTTGTTTTTTTTCTTTAAGCCATAATATCTTTTTTTGTTTGTTTTTGTTTTGTTTTGTGTTTGTGGATTTTCTCACCAGATAGGTCTTAATTCATTTGCAGGCTGTTTTCAGGTGATCAGTTCATTGCTGTTATCATCATTGTCTGTGTGGCTCATGGTGTTAGTGCAGCTCAAAATCAGACAGTTGTGTACTATTCTCTGCAAAAGAAACTTTGCATTCAAATTAAGTCTTTTCTGCACTGAGAAGTGTCAGCTACCTTCTTGTTTTGTTTAAAAATAAGAATTAGAATATGAAGACTGGTAATGTTCAAAGTTACAGTTTTCATCTTTAGAATGAGAAGGAGACAGCTGGTGACAGGGCAAAGAGAGAGCATTTTTACTTGGCTCTCCCATCAGATCACAACAACTGTTGGATTCTGGTACTGAAACATGATTGATCGCAAAGCAGTGCAAATTCACAGCTATAGTAAGACCCAGGAGGTCTGGAGAAATTCTGTGTGTTAATCTGGGTGGTTTACATGTCTGCACTGGTGGTGTCCCTCCTCTTACCTCCTCATCACCAATCAATCCTTCAGAGAAGAGGATCTTTCTTAATAGATCGATATTTTCATTAAATATCTGACTAACATTTCCTCATCCACCCATGCACTCCTTGCTGCCCTTTTTTATATGGTCACTGTTATTGTGACACTCAGTCATTCATTCTGCATGATCTCATGAAGAGCTATGCATCCTAGATAATCTAGTTGTTGTTATATAACTTCACAGAAACTTCTACAAAGTCTGCTAGTGCTCCAGAATGTAAATTTAAGAGTGGCATCAAAGAATCAAAGGCAGTAGGTAACCATGCAGACTTTGGCAGTTAGAGTGTCCTACAAAACAAGGACGCAAGAGAAATATACCATAAGGAGGCCAAATGGGTACTGGAAAATAACCTTTTTACGTTTGAACAACCTTCAACCTGAAGTTCTTATTGCTTCTTTTCTGACAGCAACCTAAGTGAATAATCTTGTAGTTCTGTTTTCTATAATGTAGTTTTCATTTTAAATGAAGCAAAAATAAAATGAGAATTAAAAATAAGGTTGTATTTTTCTACGCAGGATTCTTTCCTAATTAAAAATTTATCCATTACTTAAATAATTGCTACTGTCATGAAGATAAAGGGAAAATGAAATGCTATTATTAAGTAATAGGTTATTTTGTTTTTCCTTCTTCTTTTGAACAATTTTAGGGACATACAGTAATTCATATTAGCTAAACAGGTGATAGTGTGATTTCACAGCATATCACAAAGCCTTATCCCACCAAGTGCCCCAAATGGGAAGGACAAAGCAAGAAGCATAAAATTGATTCCATTTGTTGTGCGGAAGGTTCTGGTTTGGGATTCAGATATTTTGAGAGTGGAAAAAAAAAAAAAAAGAGGCTCCAAGGAGTTTGTAGTTTCGTGAGAAAAGTACTGGACACAAGCCAAGCCAAACTTAAATTTAAGTATGGTGGTCTCAGCTGAGTTCCTAGCAAACTCTAGCCTGCACTGAAAATTCATCATGAACAATTACATGTAATTTGGTACAAATGACAGCTCCTATGTGTAGGCCCTTTATATACAGAAGAGAATGGATTATCTGCAGTTCAGTCTTTACATTGTTACTCCTTAAAATCCAGGATGCTCTTCTCTGGTTACCTTCAGAGCTGCAGGTAGCAGCAAGCTTGAAAAACTATAGCCTGTTTAAACGTTTACAATTATGCCTCCAGAGAAGAGAGAGGATAGTAAACTTGTTATCAGATATTCAAGCTACTGTAGTTTGAAGAAGTACCAGTCTGAAGCAGATATGCAAAACATTAAAATAAATATTGACAAAATCCTCTTTAGAATTTATGATACATATAGATGTGAGAAATATATGACTAACCAGGAGTGCATTTATTAACTTACTAAATCACTAAAAAAATTCTTCAGAATTTTTTACTTTGAGAGCCAGACTGCCTCATCCAGTTTCTTCTTTGCTTTGCAACCTCTCTAAGGAGGAAAAGCATGTGTACTGAGAAAGACAAAATGCATCTTTAAGGTGCCCTGGGCTGACCGTGCTTTCAACCCAAACATTCTATCACATCCTGGGTGACAAAGTTGTTCTGCAGACTCCCCACGGTATCTTTTCTTGCACCAATAAAGACCGTCTTCATGGAGTGAAATAACAGGCCAGATCACTGTATTAGGATTTCTTTTGTATGCTGCTTCTCTCTTTTCTGCAGCTTTGAGTTATTGTCTGCCTTTTTCTTACTTAAAGGAATGTGTAACGTTGTAATGCCCTGTTAGATGTGGTCATCAAAAGAACTGTGAATTCCTGTGTTGCAAAATATTAGGATCTTAGAATCATAAAATAATAGGATGGTTTGAGTTGGAGGGGACCTTAAAGGTCATCTAACTCCAACCCTCCTGCCATGGGCAGGGACATCTTCCGCTAGACCAGGTTGCTCAAAGCCCCGTCCAACCGGGCCTTAAACACTTCCAGGGATGGGAACTTCTCTGGGCAGCCTGTTCCAGTGCCTCACCACCCTCACAGTAATATCTAATCTAAACCAACTGTCTTTCAGTTTGAATCCATTCCCCCTTGTCCTGTCACTATGTGCCATTTTAAAGAGTCTCCCACCATCTTTCTTGTTGGCTCCCTTCAGGCACTGGAAGGCCACAGTGAGGTCACCCTGAAGCCTTCTCTTCTCCAGACTGAACAATCCCAATTTTCTCAGCCTTTCCTCATAGGAGAGGTGCTCCACCTCTCTGATTAACTTAGTGACTTCCTCTGGACTTACTCCAACATGTCCATGTCCTTCCTGTGCTGGGGACCCCAGAGTTGGATGCAGCACTTCAGGTGGGTTCTCACCAGAGCGGAGAAGAGGGTCAGGATCAACTCCCTCAAACTGCCAGCCACGCAAGCCAGGATACAGCTGGCTTTCTGGGCTGGGAGCTCACATGGCCGGGTCACGTACAGCCTCTCATTCACCAGCACCCCCAAGTCCTTATTGGCAGGGCTGCTCTCAATCTGTTCATCCCCCAGCCTGTATTGATACTGAGGGTTGCCCTGACCCAGGTGTAGCACCTTGCACTTCATCTTGTTAAACCGCATGAGATTCCCATGGGCCCAGTTCTTGAGCTTGTCCAGGTGCCTCTGAATAAACGTGTTTATTTTATTTTTTATTTTTTTTTTTTTTTATTTTTTTTCTGTCCCTGAACAGGCATTTTGCTATGGCATTCCCATGAAATGTCTTTATTTTCACTCTCTGCTGTGTCTCACTTTATCTGTGCTAGTCTACCTTCTGTATATGCAGGAAAATTACAGAGGAAGTGGAAAAAACCTGTGAAGTGACTTCAATAAAAATATGCTGAAGAAAGTAGATTAATTTACTATTTCATATTAGCTTTTCAAACAAAGCTCATATCAATTGTAAGTGTGTTTCAAGGCATTTTTTTGGCACTTTTCCATGGTGTGTAATTAACAGAGAAGTGTGCTAAAACATAAGTATGAATTGTCACTGTCAGAAAGCGCCAAGCGGTGCTCCCATGAGGGAATCTGAACTGGGAGCTGTTGGCAACTCCAGCACAGGCCTTGCTTGCACTGACAGGCACAGTTCTTCAGAGTCTGACCACTATACGCAGCTGGATGCTGATGACAGGATCCATCAACATGCCAGGCATGGCAAGGGGATGAATCAAGGCCTCAGTACAACCAGAGGCTCCTAGATGTAGCACAGCTCAAACCTTAAATAGCAGCTTTGATCTTGCCATGCTGATAAGTTCAACTCCTGACAGGTAGTGAGCAACCCTGTGATAGCTGTGATAGACTTACAAGTGTCAGTAGATGAGGGATTTATCATGTGAATATTTCTGAGCCCTATAAAGATGTATGTAGCAAATCTACACTGTAGTAACTTTTGCATTGCCATTTTGTAGTTTGAGTAATACAATGAACTCATTTTGTGGCTCCGCTCAAGGTTCCTAAAGCTTGTTGTCATGTCAGACATAAAAGCTGAGCCACTGTAAGAATCCATATGGAGGGAATTTGAGAAAGTAGTGGTTGGATTAGGACAGCCCATAACATACCTGATCTAGAAGGCAGGTTGCAGAGGCTTCAATCATCAAGCTAAGAAACAGCAAGAGGCGCTTATGGGGCAACAATATCAAATGAACAATGCAAGGTTACCTCAAGAACAGCTGAAAGAATCAATGAAAGATGTGGCAAAAGGCAGGACTGGCGAGTAAGGCTCCAGTCTCCTAGCACTTCAGTGGCTTGCAGAGCAGCAACAAAATTATTGTTGGTCAGTTGGAAACATCAGGCCAGTACAGAGGTTTGGCAGTATCCTGCTTCTGCAGCTCCATTGCCATGAAGCATTAACACTGCTTTCCAGATTGTGACTGATGTCTGCACGTACATGAAAAGTGATGGTGATATTATTTGTAAGGATTAATATTAATTTTCCATTCTCATTACAAGTATAAATTTCCCAATAGGAGAAGAAATGTATTCCAATAGTGAATGTTACAACTTATGTGCAGTAAAAGTCAGTAACTGCAGACTAGATATGCCTCCACCGTGTTTCTCCTCTGAGCCAAAACTAGACATTCAAACTTAACTATTTGACAACACCAAGCATAAGAGAGAGATGAGCTAAGCCCCTGCCAATTGTTTTCACATAACTAATACTAAAGATCATTGTAAACAATTACCTTTTATTTTGTGGGCCTTGTTTGGGTTTTATTTTAAATCACTGTGATAATTATTTAATAAAAGATGAAGTAAAGCATAAAGCTGAAAAATGTACATTTGCTATTTTATCAAGCAGATGCTTTAGATCTGCCCATTTGATCACTTTATAGCCTTTTCTTATTATGCAGGTTTAATATTCCTTCTTACTATCTAGAGGATGTGCTTTTAATCTAGACTTGCCCATTATACTTCGTTAAATGCACTCACAAATACTTACAAAAGCCAAGTTTAGCTAGGCACAGCAGATCTGCCTGAAAAGGTTTCTGGTAAAATCTCTGGGAAATGTGGGCTGCAATTCCTTTTAATACAGGAAGAACATTGAAAGGTGGATGAGGATTTACAGGCTGTGCATGAGCAGGAAACCTGAGTTGTCAAAAAAAAAAAAAAGACCAAACCCACCAGTTTTCATCAGCTGAAGAGAGAGGTACAAAGACAGACAAAATTTTTTCCACTTATCTTTTGGAACCAGAGTTAATCTTGGCTCCAGAATTTAAGTGAAATATTTTACATGTTGTTTTCTAAAGTAAGAGCTGTTTTAGTCCAGAGACACAGCAGTTTCAGAGTGAACAAAGAAACATTGCACATCAAGTAAGGCCAAGGGGAGGATCAAAAGACCGAGTTTAACTGCACTTCTGAATGTAATCTGTTCTTGAAAGCAGCATGAATTCTTTCTGACTACTCTCATTTGTTTCATCATTTATTGTTATTCCCTATAACGATAATGATCAATTAACCATACTGTTCACAAATTATAAAATCATACAGAACAGCAGTAAAGTCATTGATACATGAGATCAGAAGCAAAAAAATACCATCCAACTTAAAAAGCTTGCAACTTTTCCATTCCACACCTACCCTAAGGAACACTAGGTTTGGTACAAACCTGTGGTCTAACTTGATGGACTGGGGGTTTATAACAGCTTTTGACTGACTTGTATCTCATTAACTCTGGAGATTTTCACTTCCCTTCCCCATGTTTTGACCAGCTCATGAAAAATTGCCCCTCTCTGTATATGTCAAGCCCTAAAGTGAACTATGTGTTCAGTACAGTAAGCACTGCAATGTGTTTGGGAAGTCAACCAGTTCAGGTATTGCAGAACAAGAGTTAAAGGAGATTGCTAGGTGCAAGGTCAAGGGTTTCTCTGGGAGAATGCCAGGCCATCAGCCACCTTCCTGTCTACTGAAAGGTGCCATGATATGACCATAAAAGGCTGTGGGATGTTGGGGAAGAGTTTATCACATGTGGCAATATCAAAGAATTTCACTTTTAAATATACCTGTGAATGTATCATTGCTTTTTAAAAGAAATAGAGCATGGAGACATTTTCAAGGCATTTGCATGACAGCATATTGAACGTATCCGGGCCTGAAAGTTGAAATTCTCTCTGGTTTTGTTAGAGCAGTTTGAAGACTGAATGTTCATGAACTTTCAGCCTGATCTGCAGACATAGAAATCACTCCTAAATAGACAGTGATTACCTTGTAAAGTATTTTAATGATGAAAAAATCCATGTCTTTAAAACTTCACCTACATTTTGGATCAAATTTTTCTCAGTGGATATTCTCTCCTAATGTCCTAGTTACTCAATCAGCCAAGAAACAGAGCTTCAGAAACTGCTCCAAGGTCTACTGAAATGCCACAGATCAGTTTAGTCTCTATTAGAGCCTAAATGTCTTTTTTGCATTAAAAGTTAAGTATATTGCCCTTAAAATACATATTCTATATGTAGGTAATACACATGATTCTGTACCAGAGGAAACTTTCTGCTGGGGGGCTAATGGAGTAGTCTCAGTTTTATTCTGCTTTTGAAAAGAGTCCTGCTTTACAGGAGAGAAAAGAATGGGTTAGCTTTCAAAATTTTTGACAGTAGCAGAAAAAGAGGTTTTTAGGGTAGGAAATATGTCAAACCATGGGCTTGCTGAAGTTGGCACACTATTGTGACTTGGTCCTGTCGTTACTGTTTTCCAAAGTGGATTCTTAAAACTGAGACAGCTGTAGCAAGTATCATACTCTTTCTTTCTGTGAAAGCTGTACACTAGAGTTGTGGTGTTCCTAAGGGATCAAGGGGATAAGCCTGGTGATTCTGGGCGGGAATATGAGGGGAGAGTTAACAAAAAGAGCAGAGGAAGTTTTTAAGGGAAGATGAGTGATTATCTCTTCTTATCAGACATTTCACTGTTGCTGATGTTTGAGGAGTGTGATACCTATGTCTTGTGTTCTCCTGATACTCTCCTACCAGCTGAAGGTGCACTGCACATTTTCCTTTTTGCTGAGTGGTTGCTGATGGCTTCACATGTAAAGATTTCTAGAGCTACCATGTCTGAGTTTATACATGGATAATATATTTTAGATATTACCTTTGCATTTCATTTTGTAAAGGAAATTCCAAGCATATAAAACATTCTATTTTTCATGTGAGCTTAGGCTGAAATAAGTGTGGGGAAAACAGCGGATGAGAATTTATTGCTCAACCAGTTCCCCAAGCCAGACGTATAATGTAGGTTTATTTTAGTCAAAACACGTGCAACTGCCTGCGCACGGAATCACACTCCCTACACTTGTGTTGTACCAGAGGCTGCACAACAGAAACTCTGTTTGCTGCCAAGACTCAAGAGCTGATCAGTGCTACTTTTAAAAGCCACAGAATCTGTCATGGGTATGGGAATATTTTCTGGATTATCGTGGATGTGAAGAAGGCCAGTGATCATAGGCATGTGAATGCTTAAAGTACTAATAAAGAAAACAATTGCCCTGAACTGTGAGGTATTAGCATTCTATTTGCCAAAGCCATTGCTACACAGAACACAGAGCACGCTCTGCCTTCTTCACCCTCCCCCTTGCTCCACCAACACTGCTCCCTTATTTGCAAGATTAGTATACATTTGCAAATCTAAATTCCAGCTTCAGTGTGGGCCTAGAATGAGATCTGCACCAAAAATTCACACCCAAAATTCTGAATTCTATTCTACCTTTACTTATCCCTGGACACATACAGCTCCACTGTCCCTCAACTGAGACAGGTTCAACATATACCTACTTGCGTTTTATTTTTTA
>VXAY01002466.1:191181-225589 GCA_013399855.1 Oxyruncus cristatus
CGTTTTATTTTTTAAAGTCAACACAAACATATTAGGTAGGTGGTTCTGCATTATTTTTCTGTAGGAGAAGAAGGTTCATTTATGAAAGCAAACCTCACTGTGTTTCCACTCACACAGGAAAAAAATTAATCAAAATATGTATAAAATTAATCAGAATATGTATAAAATTAAGAGAGAATCTAGAGCACATGTGAAGCCTTTGCAGTATTGCAATGAATGACAACCGTTTCACTGATTTGAGTGGATGCAAAATGAATTCCCAGAGTAAATGACCCTTCATTTATGTCAGAGGACATAAAAAAGGACTTTTTTTTTTTTAATTACCTTTTGTTTTGTCATAGATAACATAGGATCTCTTAAAAAAATCAGTGTGTGACAATGCCTTGGTGGCAATGATTGCAAAGAAGTATATGAACCAATATACAGGAGGAAAGACCTTGTAGTGTAACACAGCACATGGTGTGATTCTTACTATGCAAGAACAGTATCATACTATGAGGGCAAAGGCACAATTTCATTGATTGAGGTTATTGAAACTGATTTTTAATAAGTACCACAGGAATTTGTTTTCATCTTTGTTTGGATTGCAATTTCAATTGGTGTTTTGAAGTGGTATTTTGAGTAACTTTCATGCTGGCTTGTATTTGTAAAGCACAGTACATTTCTGCATCTCTTCTATGTGTTTGTAATTGTTATACTACATGCTCATCACGTTTTCAATTTAGACACGATTTTTTTACCACCCAAGTTTCTCATGGTGCATTTCATGCATACTATACCAGGTTATGAAGATTGCAGAAAATAGCAGATGCAAATTTTAGAGGCATTTAAGCTCATTTGGAGAGTTTGCTCTTGGACTATATAAAAACCACGATGTTTCCTCTGCTAAAGTTTTAACAGTATTAAGATGTGCAGTTCTCTAACCCCAAAATCAGACTCCTCGTTGTCTTAATGAAACTAATAGGTGCTGCGTAAGTGCTATCATTACAAAATGATAGTGAACTTTAGCAATGAGTATTCATACCATTATGTCATCAGAAGAGGGCCACCCCCACCTCAGCCAGCACGGGGAACAGCAATGAAAAGAGCTGTGCTGGAAAGCTGGAACAGAGGGTTCTGGGTTCATACTTATCTCTTCCCGGGGCCGTGGGTGCTTGGGACTGCAGAGAGACCCCCTGCCACAGCCACCGAGTGCCTGCCACAGCCACCCCGTCGAGCCTAGATCCACTGCCCCAGTCGCTGGTTTGCCGTTCCACACGAAATTAGCCAAGGAGATACAGGACCACGCCAGAACTGAAGTGGTTTGGGGTCCCCCTACACCACCACCCCTTTGCTACATTTTACTTATAATAAAAGAAAGAGAGACATAATAACATTCTATCCATATAACAGTTTCTTTACTGAAGCACTTCAGGATACCTCAGAAGCAAAGATGAATTTCTAAGAAATTACTGTAATGAGAATTAATCTAGGATTTGTCAGTCTTTTTATGGAAGTATAACTCACTAGCTCCAGTTCTTGAAGTAAGCAGAAAAGTATTAATTACATTTAAAACAAACAAACAAAACCATTTCCTAGCTTCTAAGAATGCCATTTTGGTTCTTATTTTGACTTCACCACTAAGCAGAACCTGGCTGACATTCTGCTTTTTTCTGATGCTTGCCACAATCAGAGCTGCTTACTAGCAACACATAACATGAGAGACAAGCCCTAAGAAAAGAGTGGTGGGGCTTTTGTCTTAATGATTTGGGAGTGTCTGTCACTTCGCTTACTTTTGACCTTAACATTTTTTTTTAGTCCTCCCACATCTCCCTCTCTCCCACAAGAATACATACTCCCATGCTGAAATAAAGGCATTTGTATTGTCAGATGAGTTACAAATTGTGTACTCGCATAAAATAACAGAGCACTAATATAGTGCCCAATTCTAAATGAGGTAATCGACCTGCCTCCTAGTCTGGGGAGAACTGATACCTATATGAAGCCCAACATCATATGGACATAGTGAACCTGAGTCAATCAGACAGCATGTGAAGAAATAATCACTAATCCTATGTACTTGGATATCTTGTATGTCTTTGCTTGGAAAAATAAAAAAATCATTATTTCAGTATTGCTGCCACCTCCTTTCTGTAATTTCATCCCTGTATAAGTTTTGACAGGACACACTGGAATTTATTATCAGCATGGTAAATATACCATAAAATTTTTCATAGACATAATTTTTCTTAGCTGTACTGGAGGGACAGTGCAGAACTTTGGGATGACTAAATGTTAGACAGATGAGTGTGTAACGCCGACCGCGTTATCAGGGAAAAGGCTATGACTCGCCTTGTGGGTCCGGTGGCGGTCTGCTCCCGATGGCCGGTGACAGCCTCAACCACCCGTTTATTTGAGATGTCAGTTAAACGAAAAACCCACGGGAGCGGAGGCGCAACGAGACGCAGCTCGTGCAGAAACCTCCAGGCGAATCCCTCGGGAAGTACAGGGTTAGGGTTTATATAGGGTACAGATAGAAAGTGCTGGAATAAGGGTGGAGCTTTAACATATAAGGATAAGGTAGGTAGGGCTTACACCAAAACAGGGAAAAGTGGGACGGAATATGATAACTAGGGGAGTTAACGTGCCTTTTATGGCAAATGGTGCAATGCAGCACTTTACAACCAATCAGAAAATAGAGATAAACTTTTTCACAAACTGAGGGAAAATATTATTGAGCTGGGGTACAAAGATATAAAACATGCATTAACACTTTCTAATCTTAGTTTTGGTATTAACGAAACTGTCTTTGTCTGTGTGCAGAGTGGGTTTCTGGCGTGGTCTCCTTCAGGCATTCTGCTGGGCGTAAAGTGTGTTTCTCCATGTCTCCCACTGCCTTGCGGTGATTTTTCGACTCCCAACAAGTGTGTAATTACTGTGTGTTGCTTTGACTAAAGAAAGCGTTCACCAAGTTATTCTCCTTCAGACTTACTTTGAAAAACCAAACATATTTCTGAAGTATGTCAGCCTTTCAGTGTAGCACCATGAGAATGAAGAGCACCAACTCACTTTCAAGTTATGTTCTCAATGGCACAAACTTTATTTTTTTAATTGTTTGTTTACACTAAATTGTTGCTATTGAAATGTAAAACAAACATTATATGAAAAAAAGTCTTTGAAATACGGCTTTAGTTACACACACAAATCCACATTCTTTTTTAAAGTTGACATAGTAGAAGTTAAGGGAAAACAGCAGCTGTATACTAGTTATATAATATTTTGACTTTATAGGCAAACTGATCTTCATTTCTGCCACTCAGAATTTAACCACAGTACCTACTTTCTTGGATTCCAAATCCAGTGAAATTCTGTGTTGCTTCAGTGAATGTACAGATTACATGGTAGTCAGAAAATGATTGAGTATTGCAGGATTTGCAGAGTTTGTTATATAAAGCAGAGAAGGGAAGGGCAATAAGTATCACTTAGTGTAAGATGCTGTTGTTCACTGCATTGTATTGTGTGTTAGGGCAGGATTTGTAGTATAGGATGAAGAAGAGGCAAGAAAACCTAAATGTGTGTGTACGTGTATGTATGTGTATGCTTGCTATGTGATAAGTGCAGAAGGAGGGAATGGAGCAGGGAAACATTTCTGTCAGGAATTTACTATGGTATTGTGAACAAATATAGAAAACTGGCAAAATCATTCTCTCCCCAACTAATTCAAGTTAATGAGAGGATTTGTTGTCTTATCCTGGAGAGAAGAAGGAGCTGGAGTTAAGTGGGAATATGAGAAGAAAAAGTTCCCACAGAAGACAAAAGTTAGAGGATTTCCAGCCTAAACAAAGTTTCAATGAAATGGTTGTGTTCTCTTTATTAGTAAAAGGCTCTGAAGTTTGGGTAAACCTGAAACCAAGCACCTGCTGCTTCTTCTGTTCTAACCTGAGATACTTTCACCTTGAACCTTGATTAATCTTTTTTCAATGGTCAGTAAAGATAAAGGGGTGTTTTTAAAATGCTGTACTATCCCCAATCTTTGAATGTGGATGGAGAGCTTTGGTCTCCCTATTTTGTTCACAGTGATGCTGCTGAGCATTCCTAAATGGACAAATAATGGCCTCTTTAGCTCATTGACTTAGCAGTTCTCAATTGCTGGGCTGATGCCAATGTACAGGCTTTTTGTGTTATTCTCTAAGTACAGCTACCTTGCTGTGATAAAGCTAAGGCATAAATCCCTTTTAAATTCTCGGCTCAGAAATGCCCTCTTGTTTGTCTGAGGTCAGTGTCCAAGTTTGAATGTTCCTGAGCCAATATCTCCGTCTGGTTGGTTTGACACCAAGGCACAGGCTCTTTACAAGTTTGGCTGAGTAATTACTAACTAGGCTGACGTTGTAACCCCTTTCCCTCACTGAATCATCAGAGCCTCTTTTTTTTTTTAGTAGCTTGATGTCAAAGGACAGGTCACATGAACATGGGAACTGGTTTTGCATGGGAATGCTGTTTTGGTGTCAACAGCCAGACAGCTATATAGGTTCTCATCTGAAAAAGGAGCCCAGTGAAATGGTATCAGAGCTCTTCTGGTTTTTTGTTTGTTTGGTTGTTTTTTTTTTTTTTGTGTGGGGGGGTGTTTGTTGTTGTTGTTTGGGTTTTGTTTGTTTGTTTGGGTTTTTTGTGGGTTTGTTTGTTTGTTTGTTTTTCTTAGAGGGTGGGGGGTGGGCATGTGTGTGTGTGTGTATTTGTAATAGTGGGATCACTACCTTTTCTGCTGAAGCTGCCTAGTTTTTAGTGACATCCAGATTCTGCAGTGTTACTGGCTCAGCATGTCACGTTGATTTTTATGCTCAGGCCTCTCTTTGTAGGATTACGGGCTCAGTAACCTCATTTTATTCAGCTGGTGTCAAGATCTCGTGAACAAGAAAAGTCAGTTGCTCCAACATGACAGAGCTAGTGTCAAGGCACAAGTTTCAGAGTCCAGTGTTTGATGTGCTAGGTTAGCACACTTGGGTGCAGCCAACTTCAGTTGCACAAAATAAGAGTTGTTCAATTATCCTGTAGTTCATTTGTTACAGAGAGCTTTATTAGCTCTTGGGGATGATTCTTTTAATTCTGATTAGACCATTGCTTTTCAGACTTCAGCACCACCATATAACCAGTAACTCTGTTACAACACTCTGCCAGACAACTGCGTATTTGGAAGAAAGATAATACTTTTAGGCTTAATACCAATAAATGGACCCTGTACCTAGAGTTAGATCTGTCTTCCGTATTTTTATGATTTCACATTTTTTGTGACTCTGCAACATAAAGTTCAGTGAACAAATGCATCTATATGCTCTTACACTAGCTGTATCCACAATGCATCATATGAGGATGAAAATATGGATGCTGATTTACGTATTGTAGGCTCTCAGTAACCTTTGTCTTTGTTTCCTTGACTGCCTTCTGTGGAGGCAAAGAAATTGAATTTAAAACACTGCGGTAATTGTGGCAGTGATTTCTGGGAAATAACAGATGGTAAAGCTGGAAGAAGATAGTAGGTAAGATGTTTGGCTCTTAAGTTGCGAGCAAAAAGCTTACCTCAGTGTACCGTAATTATATTATTCCCTTTGATTCAATACAGGTTGTACATGTACAAACAAAAGAGCTGACAGAATTCCATTTGATCAGAAAAGGAACAGGGGCCTTGTTTGAAGAAAGCATTTTTTTCATCATGTTATTAAATGGAACACTTGATCAGCTTCTTCGCCAAAAGAAAGCTTCCCACTATACTTGTTTTATGAACTATATTAGAAGAAAAACAAAGGAAAACAGTGAAGTGTTGTAATGCTTAATATACTCTCCATGGTTCTTCTGTGTGCTAATCTAAGGTACAAAGAGCTGACTGAATGTTAATATTAGAAAATGTAGGTTTAGCTAGGGCTATGTGTTCTGATAGGTTTGAGTTTCAGATTTTGTAAACAGGAAATCAGTCTGGTCAGAGCCAAAATTTACCTTCAGACTCACACCAAAAAATTAAGTACTGCATGCTATCCTTTGTTCTATCCAAAAATGTTTCTACGCTAGTATTGTTTTTATGCTGAGGAAAACATCTACTTAATTTTCTATGTCAATCAAATGATAGTAAGACAGACCTTCAGTAGTATTAACTGGCATAATTTTGATAAGTTAGTGGAACTTACTGCTGACCTACGCCGGCCAAGGATCTGACCTTTGGCACCTTGCTGCACTGAAGAGAAAACATTCAGGCTGTGAGCAGTCGGGACCAAGATACCGTCAAAAACAACTGGCTAAAGCTGTGAAGATTAATGTCTCTCTGAATTCTGTGGCATACATTTATAAATCATCTTTAATAGGAAAACTGTCTCCCTAACACATCTGTGACATTTCCTGTAGAGTTGGAGTAGAAATGCCCAAGAATTTGGATTGAATTTGCTAAAATGATCAACGCTTCTACACAGATCGGAGAACATATGATCATCCTAGGATGGCAGGATTGAACAGAGGTGGGAGATACCATAATCTCACATTTTGAAATAGCTAAAGAAATTGGTTTTGCTGAGGCAGTGGTAGCACACCATTTGGGTATAGGTAAAGGAAGTATAGCTGTAGTATATATGTCTAACCTTTCAATTAAATGTATTTTTTTTAATGTTTTAAAGTTTTCAAATGTTACCTTTTAGGCATTCTATAAGCCCAACATATTAGCATCTGGCACCAAAGGAAATGGTACAGCAATAGTCTACATGTGTAAAACACAATCTTCCACTCCCCACAGGAATTAGAGATCAATGTTATTCCTCACACATGCAAGCTATATATTATTAGTGTATTTATTTATGCGAACTAGCTATAATATTAGTGTATTTACGAGTACCATGTGGGCACACCTTTGCCAGCATAAAATCAATCACACTGCTGTCACATTTGGGAGGTACAGTTTTTCTGTCATTTCAGGGCTGGTGTGGTAAGCCAGTAAACTTACGCTTAGCTCAGTCCTTGTAACGTCAAATGAGCCTCTCTGCCTGCTGGGAGTTGATGACAGTTTGGTGCTTAGTACATGGTAGGTTTGATTTGACTATGGAGAACAGAACAGAGCAAGCAGAGGAATTTTAAAAAGAGCAATTACAGTTTATGTCTATTAAGAAGAGATACCTTGATGTAGAAGGAAAAGGACATTTGCCAAAAAGCAGAAAATTCTTCTTCAGCAGTAGGTTGTTCTAAACTACATAGTGTGCACAGATTTGCATGTAAAGGTGATATTAAATAACTAAACTCACATATGCATCCAGAACATACCCACCAGCCTTTTTGTATTTTGGAAAGCTCTTAAAGGATCCCAGTCATAATGGGACTTTGTTCAGATGTTTCAAATATATGCAATCACATTTCAAATCAAATACTCTTGGACATGTAAAGAATTATGCCTGCATTGCTGTTATAACAGGTAACAAACAGAGTTTCTTTTGTTTCCTAATTTCTCATTTTCCTAAAACAAGTAAGCAACACAAGTGTATTTCAAATGATTAAAAAAAAAATAAAAAAAATAAAAGGAAGTCAGGAATAACTGAAAACTTGTAAGAAAGGCTATATCTGATTCAAGAGAAATAATCTTTCTATTTTTTACAGGATACATGTTATGGTTGAATGCTTTCTTAAGGTCAGGCAGTGTGGGTGCTTGCTGAATGCTTTATTTTACTGACCTTGGATATTCAAATCACAGAGTTAGTGCATGTTTGTAATCAAGGGCTAGAAAAATCACTGGAGATGTCAATCCCATCCCGTGTAATTATTGGCAACTGAACAGGTGATATCTAATGAAAAAAGATCCACAGAACAGCTGGAAAACATCAGGCAGAAGTACCCTTCCAGCAGACAGAGCTAGTTTCATTGCCTCTGCCCTTGTTTCTCCCAGTCCTAAATAACTACACTTTCAGTTCCTTTACATGTCTACTGTTTCATCTTGCCCCATGATATTCTTCTGATGGATTCTTTGTGTTCTCTATGAAAATTCAAGTTTATCTGGTTCTGTTGCTCAGGACTCTTGCACTGATAGACAAATATTTTAACTTCTCACAAAAGAAGATGGTCAAATTTATTACTATTTGTAAAAACAAAAACTGAAGAGAAATTATTTAATGGAGAGATTAGGTGGTTTGATGTAATACATGGTTTGAAAAATAAGGAATGCTACCCTTTTTTTCAGACTAGAGGCTTAGTGCCTTTCACACTGCGTATACGAGTCTGCATGTTCTATTTTATGTAATACTAAACTTGATCTATGTTTCTAATGATCCTTGTGAAAAATACCTTTTCATATTTGGAGAAAAGTCAAAGAACATAAGGCAAAGAAAACCACTCCTGTGCTCCATTTCTGAGATTTTAGGGAATAATTATGTGTTCAAGATCATTAGGTTCTTAGTTTTCTGATGGTTGGAGGTATAATTACAGATCAGTAATTAGCGCTATCACACACCATTCAGCCAGCTTGAGTCTCCTGACCTTCCAGTGGAGGGGTTACCACTGATTTTTGTTCATGTACCACCTCGTCCAAATGCTCCTCGAACTCTGTCAGGCTTGGTGCTGCAACCACTTCCCTGGGGAGTCTGTTCCAGTGCCCAGCCACTCTTGGGGTGAAGAACCTTTTCTTAGTATCTAATCTAAACCTCTTTTGGTTAACAAAAATGCTATGCTTTGTCTCCTAACAACCCTGCTTCACATATAACTTTGTATTTTGGAGCAGACAGCAATTAGTATCAGGAACACAGCCAGTGTTCAGATGATGTACTTCTGTGTCCATTTGTAGACTTGATTTACATCAGCTGATAGTTTGATAGAACTATAGAAGAAGTTTTCTTCTATAGTTATGTTGTTTGAGGCTTAGGCCACTTAAAACACAATCTACTAGTTTTAGGAGAAAACTTAGCTATAGCTCAGCCATTAGACAGACAGGTTTACAGCTGTCACTTAAGAACTGCATCCTTATAAGTAACGATATATAGTGATTGGAAGCTTTCAAATCTTTGCTTTATGCTGAGAAATGAAATATGTGTTTCTTTCATAAACCACATCCACAGGAACTATAGTAAAATGGGACAGCATGTCAAACATCTAATGTCTAATATAATGTAAAAGTTATTTTGGTTTTAATTCAATTTTTGCATTTGTAAATATTATTGGCATTTGCATAGACACTTTGAGAAGCATTTACTTCTTTTTCTCCCTGTAGGTAGATGACTGGATACACAATACCATGCTCTAATGTGGCTTCTCAATATCCTGTATTTCAATGGTTTTTGATATTCATGTCAGTGCAACTTGATGTCAGGATAGACAATGATTACTGAAGTAGATGGGACTAGAATGGAAGAAAGCACATCAGACTCTATTATAGTATTTTCAAGAGAAAACACGATCTCAAATTAATGACTGAAATTACTTTCACTATATAAATGTGAGAAAAATAATGTGAATTGATGAGCATATGTGCATATGAGATACTTGTTTGTCTTTTCACATCTGTGAGCTGAATCATGGGACCAAACATAAAACACAGCATGCAGAAAAATTATCTGGCTTTGTAACATACCTTAGCGAAGCTCAGACTTGTGAATGTGAGTGGATTATCTGGAGAGATAGCTATAACGTTTTCCCTTGTGACAGATACAAGCTGGTCATATTATGTCAGAGAGAACTATACTCATTTTCATCAAAAGACAAGCACTTCTGTATTTCAGGTGATAAAAGGCACTTAAAAGAAGACATAAACTGAGAAATATTCATGACACTTCATCTGTCATAATCTTTTAAAGCTGTATGTAAGAGCAGAGTGGGTGCTGGTTTGTATTTATGATTTTACAGCACCATGTGTGGGCAAAAAATGTAGGGATTCACTTACTCAAATTAAGAGATGAATTTCCCAAATGTTACAGCATGTCTTACATGTAACATTCATATTAGAGATGATGTGTCACAATGAAGTAAGCAGCATGCACAAAATAGTAGAACAATTTACCGAAATTATTAGGCAATAGTCTTTTCCCTCAGTACCACGTCTGAGTTTACTGCTGTTCAGAATTACCTTTTTTACCTAGCTTTTTTTGTTATCTTGGTCTGCTAGAGCATCTGCTACACAGGCAGAAGCCTGTTGATCACACTGGGGCAAGTGAGAAGTCCCCATGTAGGGCCAGTGCATGAGGTAGGACTGCCCTGAGAATCAGGCTTTAACAAACCTATAATCTTCAGTTCTCAGGTCTAGATGGCAGAACCTTGTCTAAGGCAAAATTTTAGGAGTCCAAGCTGCTGACCTGTCTGTGGGATCAGCTAGCAGAACTGAAGAGTCAGCTGGCTATTACTGGAATGACTGTGTACAACACTTCTGATGAACATAGATTTAACTGATATATTCCTGTGTTTTCTTACTGATAAATATCCATAGATCAGAATATGCATTTCTCCTTACCTCACCATTGTAGAGTCCTTTATAATAGGATTTTTTTTGATCTTATGTTATGATGAATGATGATTAGGTTTGTTGTCTTGGACTTAGTAGTTGCATATAATGTGAAACCTCACAGTGCCTGCTGTTAGTCCTCCAAATACAACTGAAAACATAGCTACACTAATTCAAAGAACTCATAGTTCAGCTACTGTTTTTCTGTGCTAGCCCTTAGTATGCATTTCTTTGAGCCTTAAAACTCTGTCACAATAAATCAAAAGCAATATATTGATTTTAGTGGTTTCCCACTATTTATTCCCTGGCATGTGTTGCGCATCAAGTTCTGATCTTGTAAAATTGCATACAGGTTTACCGAAAGAAATTTTTCATTTGCCTATAAGTAAGTAAATTTTGCGTCCATTGCTGCTAGAGTGCCGGAACTATTTTGGGCAATATTACACAACTGTGCTTTGAATTCACCAGTTTAGGCTTTCTAAATTTGACTTAATGTCTTTTACAGCTTCCACCACATATTGTATTACTTTGTGAAAAAACTTTGTTTTCCTTACTCAATAAATTGTGGTATTGTGGAAATCTCTACGATCTTCAAAAAAGCACTTTACATTCTTCCTTGGGAGAAATTTTTATGTGGTGGAGGTAGAAAAAATGGATGTTGGATTGGGCAGCTGATATATTTAAATTAAATGACATTTCTGCTTTCCTAGTTCTCTGGCCACTATTTTGATTAAAGTTGAATCACATTTACAGAAGCCTTCAGGGTAGCTCTCTCTGTTCTCTGAAGTAACCTAAATGCTGCAGGTTTCATATGAAAAAGATCTAGCAGTTTTATATACCCTTTTGGATTTACTTCTGTGAGCCTTTCATATACTGAACTCCAACTGATGTGGATGGAAATTCCACATATGGAGGGCCTGGAGAGTCAAATCCCTTGCATTTCACATGTTTTTCCTTCTCTTTCAAATATGCAGGAATGCAGGCATTGTACTGTTGTTTTATAAATTTTATGACTATTTCCAGAGCTAGCTCCAGACTTCTCAGCAGCAAAAGCAAAACTCTGTCTTCCCTACCCCCATCTCTCATGGAGGAAGGCAGAATGACATTTAGATCAGCAAAATTGGACTGTCTCGTGAGAGAGAATCAGCTGAGTAGTTTCTGAAAGAGGCAAGAGGAGGAGAACCAGCCTGGGTCAGTCAGGGGGCAAGGGGCTACAAAAGGTCAGTGGGCCCAGTCATGCATTACTGTGTCCTTTTTTTTTCTCTCCTCTTCACACTCTCCCTCAGCTGCCACTCAAACCCTTCTCAAACCCTTAACTCTGCTGTATTTGAAAAAAAAATATTATGAAATCTCTATAACTTGAGAGAGTTGAGAGTAAGAGGCGTAAGGAAAGTAGTCATGAAAAAGCCATCTAATGATAAGCAGATAAATTTGGCACATTTTTTTTTCTTTGTTTTTTTTCATAAGACCAGTGAGAATCTGTGGAACTGTGTCAGAAGGAAAAAATAATAGAGAGTCTAGTCTGCACACTTCTTTTGAATGGTCATAAAAGGGTAAAATATGCACACATTGAGAAAGGGTGTTCACTGCAAAATGTGTATTCAAACAAAAATACCGAAGTTCTGATTTTATAGTGCTTGTATGTAGCAGTCATAAATTCATACTATTGATGACTTACACATCACTGAAGAAACGGACATTCTTTAATTTTGAATTTTTGCCTGGATGGTATTTTCACATTTTTTTCCCATACCATTCCACCTCAGATTATTTAGACAGTCAGTATACATGTTCCTTGTTTGCTTTTATTAAGATAAATATTTTGCAATAATGCCTTTTTAACTGGCACTTTAAGAAATTTCAAACAAAACCTGATCAATATAATTTTTTCTTGCAGTTAATACCTATAATCTGTAAACTTGCAGTCTGTTTGCTTGGCAGGCTGGCAAAGAACAAAAAGTGTTCTGCTCCAGAAAGCTTTTGTTACTCAGTGCCTCAGCTCTCAAGTGAATTTCAGTATGGAAGTCATCAATTGACAGAATGTCTGTGAGGAAGGTGTTTCCTGATTCTACAAGCATATTCAAACTCAGGTCTTCCACAGAGGAGGGTGTCTAAGCAGAAAAACCCCTTCTGTAGACATGCTTGCCAGCTCCTGTCCTGCTGAGGGATTTCAACCAACCCAACATCTGCTGGAAAAGTAGCAAGGCAAGCTGTAGACCATCAGAAGACTCCTGGCATGCACAAGGGATAACTTCTTAAACCAGGTGATAGATAACCCTTCCAGAGGGAACACATTACTAGATTTGATTGTCACCAATGTAAGCAAGGTAATTGGTGATGTCAAGTTTGGAGACAGCCTGATCTGCAGTGAGCATGCATTGGTGGGTTTGCAGGATACAGGTCACGTAAGGAGTAAAGTCAGGCTCTGGAACTTCAGGAAGGGAGACTTCCAGCTTTTCAGGGAGTGGGATCCCCTGCGATACTGCCCTCAGGAACAAGGGAGCAGAACAGAGCTGGCAGATGTTTAAGGAAGTCTTCTATAGAGTGCAAGAGGTAGCAATCCCCAGGAGCAAGAATTCAGGCAAGGAAGGCAAGAGACAGCATGGCTGAGTATGGAACTGCTTGTCAAAATAAAGGGAAAGAAACAAATGCACAGACAGTGGAAAGAAGGACAGTTGACCTGGGAAGAGTATGGAGAGGTACAGTTGTGTAGGGAGGAGGTGAGTAAGGCCAAGGCAAAACTGTAACTGAATGTGGCAAGGGATGCAAAGAATAACAGGTCAGGTTTCTACAGATACGTTAAGGTAAATAAGGTGTACTCCCTCTGATAAACAATGCTGGTGAACAGGTAACAATGGATAAGAAGAAGGCTGAGATACTTAACTTTTTTGCCTCAGTCTTTAATGAAACCTCTCTTCAGTCACCTCTCAAGTGAATGAAGAGCAGGATGGGGACTGGGCGAGCAAAGTCGCTCCCATGTAAGCAAAGATCAGGTTCATGGTCACCTGAGGAACCCAAATGAGCACAAGTCTATGGGACCCGACGAGATGCATCCCACAGTCCTGAGGGAATTGGCTGAGGTATTTGCAGAGCCATTCTCCATGATACTTGAAAAGTCATGACAGTCAGGGGAAGTCACAGGTGACCAGAAAAAGGGAAACATAGTGCCCATCTTTAAAAAGGGGAGAAAGGAGGATGCTGGGAACTGCTGACCTGTCAGCCTCTGTTCTGTTCTGAGGAGATCATGAAACAGATCCTCCTTTCAGAAGCTACGATAAGGCACATGGAGGACAGGAGGGTGATTTGAGACAGCCAACAGGTTTCACCAAGGACAAGTTCTGTGTGACTAACCTAGTGACTTACTATGATGGAGTAATTACATTTAGGGGGTAAGGGAAGAGCTTTGACACAGTACTGTAAAGCCTCTGACATGGTCCCCACAATATCCTTCTCTCTGAATCGAAGAGAGATGGATTACACAGGTGGATTGGTGGGTCAGTTAGGAATTGGTCACATCCAGAGGATAGTGGTCAATAGCTCAGAATCCCAGTGGACATCAGTGACAAGTGGTGTCCCCTCAAGGGTCTGTATTAGAACCAGTTTTATTTTATATCTTGATTAATGATATAGACAGAGGGATTGAGAGCATCATCAGCAAATTTGCAGATAACACTAAGCTGAGTGGTGCAGTTGACACATATTAAGGATGGGATGTCATCCAGAGGGACCTGAACAGGCTTAAGAAGTGGACCCATGGGAATGTCATGCAGTTCAGTAAAACCAAGCACAAAGTGCTGCACCTAGGCCAGGGAAACCCTGATACAGGCTGGGGGATGAACAGATTTAAAGTGGCCTTGGCAAGAACTACTTGGGGGTGCTGGTGGATGAGAGGCTGGACATGACCCAGCAATGTGCACTTGCAGCCCAGAAAGCCGATTACATCCTGGGCTGCATCCAAAGCAGCAAGGCCAGCAGGTCGAGGGAGCTGATTCTACCCCTCTGCTCTGCTCTGCTGAGAGCTCACCTGCAGTGGTGCATGCTTCCCTGGGGTCCCCAGCACAGGAAGGACATAAACCTGTTGAAGTGAATCCAGAGAAGGACCACTAGGCAGACGAGAGGAATGGAGCATCTCTCCTATGAGGAAAGGCTGAGAGAACTGGGATTGTTCATCCTGGAAGGGAGAAGGCTTCAGGGTGACCTAATTGTGGCCTTCCAGAAGCTGAAGGAAGCCTACAAGAAAGATGAAGCAACACTATTTACAGGAGCATGTAGTAGGCAAGGGAGAGTGGGTTCAGATTGAAAGAGATTAGGTTTAGATTAGATATTAGGAAAAAAATCTTTACTGTGAGGGCACTGGAACAGGTTGCCCAGGGAACAGTTGTGGATACACCATCCCTGGAAGCGCTCAAGACCAGGTTGGGTGGGGCATTGAGAAACCTGGTCAAGTTGAACTTGTCCCTACCCATGGTATGGGGGTTGGAACTAGATGATCTTCAAGGTCCCCTTTCAATTTGAACCATTCTATGATTCTATCATTCTGTCACTCCATGACTAGGACAAAATCTCTGTGTAGTGTCCCTATGCCTATTGACTTCATTTAGGTTCATCTGAAGGCAAAATCTGGCCCACTGTGTATTACAGCATTGATTACCATTATTTGGCTCAATAATGAGGTTTTTAATATCTCTCCTATACATGCATGAGGTGCATGTTAATAAATACCAGAGGACCATGTGACATTTCTGTCGCTCAGTGCTGCTTAGAAAGCAGCAGCCATGTGAAAAGCAGGCTACTCTGAGCACTGAAGAATGGCATTGAAATTTTCATGCTCCCAGCTGTTATTTTTTCTACTCTCTCAGAGAAAGGGCCATACGACATTTCCAGGGTATTTCACCACCTCCTCTGGATTCTTGAATTCTTTGAGCAGGGCAAAGAATGGGAAAAGAGAGCTCATTAAGGAGCCCTTTATAAACAGTTTTACTGTCCATGTTGTAAGCACTTTTGCTGTTTTAACCTGGGGTAACAAATGTGCTAACCTTACAGAGTGCCCTAACCACCTGAGCTAGCACAGCATCTTGCTATTCGTTTCAAACAGCTAGGACTAGCCCAGCTGAATAAAATTAAATGAATACAGCTATTTTCACATTTTGAATGGTGGCATACTTTCTTCTACTGCCTGTTGTCTCTCTGCTCTCTAACCTGGAGGAGATCTCATTTTCACTCTGTTACAACCCTGGCCTTTCACTGGATGCCAAGGGAACATTTCAGCGTGGTAGTGGACCTTGATTGCCAACATGCCTGGGGTTTCTCCTCTTTGGAGGGGTGAGTCTTTCTTTCAAGAATCCCCCAGTGTAATTTTGGGGGATCATTCGTGGCTGGTCCTTTAGTTTTCTCCCGTACATCCTCTCCAAGTTGTTTCCCATACTGCTGCTATTCCCTGTCTGAACTTTTAGGCGTACCCTAAAGGGGGCTGCCACACTGCTGGCCTCTCTCAGTGGCCAGCTGCTGATCTAGGTACTGAGCCAGCCCATCTCTGCCATCAAACTCTTGCTCTTTCCTCTGGCATACACTCCATATGCCTGCACATACACACCTGCATGTGGAGGTGCAGTATTAATCCCTAACTGGCTTCTAGTTGCCTCTTTTGAGACCATTTCAGGAATGACGGGATGTAAGACAAAGCACAGTGAAAATCATTCAAAATTTACACAGATAAATTGGTCCTTAAAAACCAAAGATTGTGTCTAAAAGCGTGAGCAGCCTGTATGAGAGAAAATGCAGTAACATTATATGGGGTTTCAACAGTAAACTTCTACCTAAGAAGTGCAACAACTACTGTAAAAATTATGAAAGCAATCACTACGATGACTCCTTGCTACAACTCTGCCCCATGCTCCAGTCCCCTCACTATCAGTGAGGAATGTTGTTTCTTACAGGCATACCATTAAATACAAAATGTTCTGTCTGGGTTTAAGCTGTTCTGCCACAGAGCTTAATATGTAGGTTTGATGGCACTAAAAATACTGATGATTTGGTTTGCAGGTTACTAGTTGTTGCAGTTGTAAATATGTTGTCATGCAAATGCCTAGATTATCCTGTTTATGAAAGGAGCTACTTTTTCATTAATCTCTGGGGCTGTATTTTAAAAATGAGACATTCTTTCTGATGCTTAGCAGTCATATAGAAAGCGTGTAAAGTCATGTTCAGTGCTAATGCTATTCAGTGGGTTTTCAGAAGAGCTCAGTATTTCTTATACAGGCTTTTAGGCAGACAGGTCAGGTCAATGTGAAGAACAAACTATGCAAACACAGGCCACCTCTTAAGAAATCCACTTTTTGCTGAAGCATGAATATACTTCTGCAAATCCTCTGGGTCAGGCACAAAGATGTGTTATTTACTACATAAGTGCCTTATATCTTTGGCTTAGAACATTTTGCGGGAATATAGCTTAGCACCTTTTTTGGAAATATGGCTCATTATGTTCCCAAAACTGTATTAGTTGCTCCAGTCATGATAGACAGGAATGATGGACAGGAGCAGGACAAACCACAGCCAGCAATCACACACACACACACACACATTGAGGGAGAGTTCATTTATGTGTTTTAAGAGTTTTTAGTTACACAAGGCACTTCAAAAATCTTGTGATGTACAAGTCAGTAATTGTGTATCTAATGCTGGACATCTTGGCGCTATTTATAACAAGTGCATTTTTTACTAATTGCCACGTAGATGCAACTGAATCCTCTCTGTGCTGCTCTACCTTCTGTGTCGTCTTCAGGGAATCAGTGAGATCGAGGTCAGTCAAAATTAGTGGAACTGTTGTTTTCAGTTGATTATCCTTGACTTAGTCTTATGTCTTGTTCTTACTAAGGATCAAAAAATTATTCTCTGAAATGCAATCAACCATCCATGTTCCTGAACCACTGTTGCAGTGAGAACCACTGCTTGAAAAATGCTCATTGTGAAGGAAACAGAAAGAAATTTTAAGAGATGGGAAATAAAAGTGTTAAAACTTTGTGCATATTACTGGGTATCCAGATATATGCTGTTTAATTAAACTCATAATTATTTCTCCATCATGAATCTTTGATAAATTCCTTCCCCTACTGTCAATAGCCTTGAACAACATGTAAGATTTTTTTTCATGTGGAGTGCAGGAGTAAATAAATTGGGGAAATGGCAAGTTCTCTGTCTGTAGAATCCAACCCAGTGTTTTGTGAACAGTGGTAGTACAGTCCACATGCTACACGATGATGCCACAATAAAACATTCATACTCTGTGTTTCCCAGAAGAATAAAAGAAAATATACAATGAGCGGAAGAAAAATATAGCTGGAAAGTTATGTCTTGTTTCTCAAGTGCTGAAACTCAGCTGCAGAGTTTGACTCTGCCCTGAACAACACCCAGTCCATTCTTACTGGAATCATTAGTCTGACAGGCCAGAGTAAGCTGCTATTTTTCATTATGTGGTAACGATTTCCTTTTTTTAGCTCTTTTTAAAACATTAAAATGCATAGGGAGCCTGAATTTAGGTCTGTCTCTCACATCTTAAGTGGTGGAACTACTGCTATATTCATATGACAAAAGCAGGAAACAAATCCAAAGCTGACAAAATTCAAACCAGTAATGTAACTAGAGTTTTATCACATCCTTAGATTTCCTAAAGGGAGCTCTGGGTACCCCTTCAACAGGATGAGAGAAGGCTCAAAATTATATCTTGATGTTAAATGCCCATAAAATTAATTAATTTTATTTTACCCCACCTCACACCATCAGTATAGTGGGAGGAATGGTAGATTTTACCTTCCTGGATATCAAAGTTGCTGTTTTATTAAAGTAGCCTTAAGTATTACTTCAAACACATACCCCACGACAACTGCTTAAACGAAATTTCTGTATTTACCACTAAGCCAACTAGGCAGAATGGTTTGGTCATCATTGACAAGGATCTCAACATACTAGAGAATTTTCATCTGATTGTCTATACCATGTCTGTATCTCACCTGTCTGTATCTCATGTTCTCACAAATGAATGTGGAAATTTAAAGATGCTTTTGAATCACACAGTGGTAACTATGTTAGTAGATAGACATACCTTTAAATTGCAAAACATCTTTTTTTAGATGTTTTTTAGATTTTTTAATGTCACTTATACTGAAGAACTGGCTAATTTTGCAGTTAGACACACGGCACAGGGATCCTAAAATGTGCATTATATTCACCAAGCATCTTTGTCACTGAGGTGGATGTTTCTTTGGAAGGGCTGCTCCTACTGTGAATATTAATGCTACAGTAGGATTAATGGTGTACAGCTCACTTCTCACCCCATATTTTAAAGATTCTAAGAAAAGACTGCCTGTCAATTAATGGAAACAAAGCTCTATTGGACAGTGTAAAGCCAACAAATATAGATGGCACTGTAGGAAGTGTATTAAAGACATGTAAAACTCCCAATGTTACAGCCTCTCCTGCTCAGCGATACTACAAAACTGTAAATTCCTAAGCTTACCCATTGCTGTTGCACAGCATTTTTGAGCAGTTTTCCTCTGCACACCTGATAGAGGTTTTTAGATAGCATATGTATTTCTGAATGTCCAGCTCCTTATAGATTTTAGAAAGTTGAGCCTATGATGTATTTCATACAGATAAGGAAATATATATTACAATATACACTTTTAAGCATATAGTCCTGTGTAGCTGTGTCAGTATGAAAGTTCTTACTTAGTTTCTAGTTTCTTTGAGCTTACCTGTATTAGCTTTTCAACTGTTGATGGCATTACAGGAAGTTATTAACAAGCTGCCAGTATTCTACGATGCAGTGATGTAATCTTCTTGCTCCGTGCAGTGAAGATCTGTGTTCATAAACGTTAAATTATTACCAGCAAAACAGACCAAACCCTCATCGCAATTCATAGAGAAGATGTACAGTGCAGACCTACGATACAAGCATGGGTTTTCTGCTTTATCTTTTACTCTGAACTTTGACAGAACAAGTCAATACACTTGTGTTGACAAGTTGACAATACACTTGTGTTGACAATACACATGTGGTCAAAGAGAGGAGAGGGGTGGGGAGAAGGCAGGAGTAACACACAGCAGGGAAGTGTAAATCTTAACATATAAATAATGCTATAAACCCACAGTAAGCAATTAGGATTGCCTAGGTAATCTCCTCCACAGTCTTTTATGATTTAGATATAGTTTTTCCTTATTATATCAAAAGCTTTTTTTCAGAATGACTTTCAGCCAGTAGTCCTCTTACACTTTTTCACTGAACAAAGACATAGTCCAGCACAAAAATATGTCATATCAACTCTAATGCTGTTGTGCAAGCAAATAAAATGACAAAGCTAAGTGGTCAGAACAACTGCTAATGCCAAAGATATACAAATTTTATAAATCAGGACTCAAATAAAAGAAAGATGATAAAACCAAACTGCATTTAGACAGCTCCATAAAAGTCTTTATAAGTCAAATGTAGAAGAGATTATGTGGTGTATCTTGAAGAAGGAGCTTTGGGAAACAGGTATGCATGAAATACATGAAATACAGTACAGTGGATAAATTGCTTAAATAAAACAAATGTCACCCAGTTACAGACAAACCACAATGATGGCTCCAGGAGAGTTTTTTAAAAAATATACGAAGATATTTTTGTCATGGCTATGATTTCAGGCAACATAATAGACATTGCAAAAATAAAGGCCAGTCTGCTATAGACTGTCAAGTGAAGCAACTAAAAAAACACTGTAAAAAAGTCTTAGAGAATTTGTGACATACAAAGATGATAGCACTTTGAGCTTCTCTTGTACAGATAAAAAAAGTCCTTTAATTCTCTTACATTTCTCATAATTATTTTGTGCTTCAGGATTAAAATGAGCACGATGCAATAAGATACCTGGAAAGAGTAGATTTTCAGAGAATTCATCTGGTAAATGGCCTTTGAGGTTAAAGCTCAGGATTAAAGTAGGATGCGGGACTCAGTCTTATGTGCTTTTCCCACTAAAAAATGTTGCCACAGCAGGCTTTGAAACATTGAGTTTGTAAATAAATAATGGTTCTAAATAATCTAGTCTGAAATTCAGTTAAAGAACAATTGTTCCCTTATTTGCTGGCAAAGTTACTGTAAATCAGAAGTGCTACAAAACCAGGTCATTTGACTTCTGACTTTGAGTAACGCCAGCCACACATCCTGCTTCCTCATCCATGCAGCATTATCTGCTCTTCTCTCAATATGTCCTCTAATACATTTTGGTAGTATATACTGATCAGTTCGATCAAAACAGAGCATGCACGGAGTTCAGAGGCAGATCCTAAGTTCTTGTATGACTGAGTTCTTTCTTGTATGAATGAGTTTCCCCTCATTAAAACTGGTGATATTTATTTGTGAATACTGCTTCCATTGCTCAGAAATTTGTGTCTACTGCAGCAATCAATTTGACTGGAAAATCACATCTTTCTTAAAGGGAAGGTTTAATACTCTTAGTCAGGATAGTTTTCTGCAGTTTCTTGGTGACTGGTTGTCATACTTAGTGCCATGATCATCTTTATCTTTGATTACTGCATGATAGGCTTTTATTTTTGAAATTCAGATTATATGAGCACACAATACATGATAAAAGAAATTATAATACAGATTAAATATAATTAAAAAAAGGATTTTGCTTCAATATTCACCTGTTTTAGTTTGTAAAAGACCCTATGGAGTTAATTTCCATTATTCCTGATTTCTTCCATGAATGAGAGAAGTATTAGGCTCCTTAAGATTATTCTAATCACATGCCTGGCTCAGTGCAAGCTACTCCGATAAATTTACCATACACAATCATTCTTTCAGTTTTTTGAAAAAAAGCTTTTTCTGTGAAGATTCAGTCTATATATGGATTTGAATTTTGAGTTGCTGACTGTCAGGAATTCAAACTAGAAGGTCAATAAATCCCACCAGTTGTAAACACAGGAAATAAAAATTAGTTCATTTTTTCACCTGTTTCTCTGACAGTGAGAACATTTTCTGCTTAGCTTGAAAGGAGAATACTATCTGTCTTGTTTCACTGCTTCCTGTATTTCTGCCATTTTGCAACTGTTTAATCCATCAAGTAGAAACTGCTGTTCTTTGCATAGTGAGCTGCAGTGCTCAGAAATTTAATATGAAACACAATAGCCCCCTAGTTATTAACATTATAATTTCTTCCAGTATTTTACTGGTTGCTTATAAATACGTTTTTGTTACAACATAATAGTGCATTCATGATCACGGTTGTATACAGGTAGAAGTTGTTCACTTTCCTCAAATATTTGCAAGAAACATAAACAAAAAACATATGTTTCACATATTTCACTGAATGCCTTTTTCCTCTTCTGCGCATATGTTGCAGCTATTTGGGCCCTGTGCTTTTTCAAAATCCTACCATTTGCTCTCATGATTTATGACATATTCTTTATCTTTCTGTATTTGTAAGTGTGCATTGTGCCCTAAACTGAAGATTTTTTTTCCTCAGCACTGACCCTTGTATTTTCTCCATCTCTCTGATTGTCACAAGAACAATTTCAGCTTTTAAATATATCATTAGGGGTTTTATGCTATAATCCTTGCTGTTTGTCTGCATTGCTAATCTTTATTAACTTGGCCAACTGCGGGGCAAGTACTCTGTATCCTTTGCATACAGAAACACTTTGTGTCTGAGTGGGTGTTCCATCCACATGGCATCTTCACTATTGTTTTGATATTCAAAACTCTCTTTGAAAAGAAAGAAGGATTACTCCGATGCTTAAATACCTTGCTGGCTCAACATTTCAAAGTATGCTTTGTGCTGTCCATGCATTTTCATTAACAGCTAGCACAAGAGATGGGCTAAAACCCAAAAACTTTGAATCCAACTTCCCTCCTTCCTCCGTGCCTCATCTTGTGGAAACTTTAGAAAGCTGAATCCAGACACAGAGCTGAGTGCTGCAAATTGGACAAACCCAAATCCTACCTCCCCCACCTTAGGGGTTTTCCAAATCCTGATCCAAAACGTATTTCCTAGTCTTATTTTTTTAGCTCATTTCTTTGTAAGATTCTTAAAACTTGCATATCCTTTCCTTCATGATACTTTGGCAGTTTAACATGATTTATTTTAGGTTTGCTTATGATGGTCTAAGCCTGACTCTAGAATATGAATTTTGAATAGAAGAAAATGGAAGTGTAATTTAACCCATTTGCTTTACAAAAGCTAAAAGGCATATAAAGAATGACCTATTATATAAAAGGCATATAAAGAATTACTGCCATACATGGAAAAATAAGACAAGACAAAAGCCTTGCATATTAGAGATCTAAAGAGGCTAAAGAGCCCATTAGGGTTTTTTTGCTTGACTTGGGTGTGTTTTCATCAGTAAAGTCATTTATAACTCATGCAAACTATCAGATTGAGTTTCAAGTATACGTTCCTGTAGTACTCAAGCGTGTTATCATCAGCCCCAAGTGTTGTTGTGTAATATTTTTAAAATTATAGGCTTGATAGCTTGATGAGACTTACAATAATTACATACAACCTGTTTGCGTCTGCTGTCAGTATCTGACTCTTAAAGATCATGTTTTCTGATTCTTTCTTGCAAACAGTGACCCTAGAAACTTTTATGGAAAAGAAACGTTGACCCATCTGAAGCTTGGCTTGTGATTTAAACCCACTACTGAATATAAAACTGTTCATATATTTGTAAGACCTGTGGCCACAGAACAGGTCTCTTAATTTCTTGAAGTTCACTGCAAATCTGGACATTCTGTGAGGTAGAGGTAATGTTCTGAAGTTCAAAGCCTGGAGGTAAATAAGGTTTCTTTCACAACCTTCTGAAAGCAGACTTCAAAAGCAGCACAACAGGGGAAACTGTCTCGCGTGAAGGAAAAAATTTGGAAGGTATAGGCTCACTTCCCAGAAAGAGATTATGAGTGGCCCAGAGTCATGTGAGAATCCACTCACAGACAAGCACTAGGATGATTCTAAAAACAGGAATCCACTTTAGTCTGCTCATAAGGAGCATGTCCAAAAGTTGAGGAGGTGTATTAAGGGTATAGCAGTGGCACCCTGGGAAAGCGCTGGGCTTGAGAGAGAAACAATGTCAGAAAAATGATAGATAAGTGCTTGTTTGTCTTACCTGGAATTCTCTGTCAAAACAGGAGGAAGAAATTTTGCATCTCCTGTTGCAGAATTTCCCTATTTTGCTGTTGTAATTTAGGTTCTGAAGCATGTCAGTTCAAGATGTTTGGCTCACCCACAAAACTGCCACACCCTTACATTAAAAAAAGGGTGAACACTGCGTTAAACTGTCATGAAAAACACTGCAAGAGTCTATAAACTTTCAGATATTTTGGTGGGATTTTGGTTTAGATTTTTCTGCTGCCGAAGGTCAAGGTCTATTATTGAAACACAACAGGTATCATAATTCATAAGGTAAATGGTGACAATCTGACATGGGAAGGGGGGAGTTCTTTGTAGCTTGTCATTTCAACAGTGTAGTTAAATTTCAAGAAAGAAGCATTCCTCATATAGGAATTCACTCCAGCTGTTTCCAGTTAGCATGGAGGAAGCAACTGTTCACCTCAAAATGTTTCATGTGAAAGTGTCTCATCAGTCTGATTTCTGTCCAGTCAAATAAAATGGATTGAACAGTGTCATCCCTTTCTTGGGACTTTGCCCCGTGTTAGATGTAGAGATTGATGCACGTGCTGTACACAGAGGGATCACAGCACACCTGTTCCAAAGTGACATCATTGCAACCCCACTGCTCATGGCAGCCAACCACTCAGGAGGATGTTCTTACTCTTCAGAGCTATCCTATTCTTGCTGTTGTACATTTGAATTTTATCTCAAGTTGGAGGTGTAGGTAGAGGTTTTGTATACATCAGCACCTTTGAGGAATGTGCTTTAGTAATCACACATAATGTATTTCTGAGTGAGCTTTACCTAGACAGTCCAGAATATTACAGTCCTTACAACTTTCATTCTAGTTTCTTTAACATCTTCTGAAGGCACACACTGACATGCACATGTAAATGCAAATCCTGTTTGAAGCTCCATATAAAGCACTGGCTCCCTCAAACTTCTCACTTTCCATACTTGCACAAACTTCCAGGTTCCCAGAAACCAATTCAGGCTTATAAAAGAAAAAGAAATCTAACAATAACTATCAATTAAAAAAGTAGAAATAAATAAAAAATTCTGGTTGCCACAGACCTGATGGCAAAAAAGAGGTTTAACTGCCAGGAAGAGACAGGTGGCTTCTGAGTGAAAATGGTAACATTCTCCCCAGGGAGATCAGCTCCAAAGCTGAGTTCACTCTGTCCTGCAGTAAAGCATATTAATGTTAACAGTTTTCTTATGCCTGCATGTGTGTTTTTCTAATTAAGTATTGTTAAATAGAGCTTCAAATACTGCTTCAGACACTCTCCTTTGCTTCTGCTTCCATTTCATATATCTGCCATAGCGGCAGTGCAGTGCTGATAACCAGCTGTGCTTCTCTCAAACAGATATAAACTGACTTAATTTAACACCTGTCAGAAGTGAAGAAGAACTGGAACCAGTTCAAAAAGTGGAAAGGGTAATTTTCAGGACTTGGAGAAGCATGTATTTGTGTGCTCTCCCCTGAGACGGTGAAGGGCTTATATTCGTAACATCAGGGTTTGCAGGTGACATTTTTTTTGCATATTTATACTCAGAAAATGATGCTTAATGCAATCCTGGACTCACCAATCTCCAGTACCAGTTTTTGCAAATGATTTTAAATGTCTCAGGACTTTATCTGTAGCATCAGGATTTTGCGGAAAACAACCTCTGTCTTACTGGTGAAACTAAGTACTGGGCACAGTAGGCACCATCCAACATTGGCTAACACATCCCTTGAAGTTTCATCTTTTACTTCTGCTTGAGGTAGAAGTCTTTTGTTGCTCTGAATTCTTGTATTCACTTCAGGTCCATGACAGAGAAAATGTGGACATATACAGGGCCTAAGGTTTTGCACAATTCAGGCAATGTTACCTTGTTTAGGGCATATTTTCCTTTTGACTATAGGCTTTATTTTTTAGTATATATGCATCCAAAGAAGAAATATCACATCCCATGCCTCCAAACTACTGTTCCATATATAGAATGAACTTTCAGCAAGATAAATAAATGAACTCCATATGAAATGCATATGTGCAGTATAACAAAACCCTGGACCTGAACAACAGTATATGGAGATGGTCAGCTCCAGAAAACTTCCAGGCACTTGAAGTAATTTTTCAGTAAATCTGCACTTCTATTTCAAAGGTTTTTTTCATTGGTTTTTGGGTTCCTTTTTGGTGTTTGTTTGTTTGTTTTTCCAGTTAGGAATAATTCAAATGAGCCTTTAGGTAGGTGCAACACTGTTTTGTAGAAATTGGCAGATATTGGGCATGACTCCTCATTAAAGCTGCATGCAAGAATTTGAGTAGAACTTTTCCTTGGACTTGATTCATAGGAGTTTCCATTCCCTGAATTTCACTTTAATTTCTGTGTTTAACTACATGCAGAAAACTGAAAGCCAAACTGTTAGAAGAATATTTGTGTGGTTTCATGAAAAAATTACAGGGTTTGCATGAGTTGGTTGTTAAAACAAAATTGCAGCTGCATTTTAGAATCTGGTCTGAATTTTAAATGTGGAACAAAATATCAGTCCTGGTGACTTTCGTATGTCTGACAATGCTATTATAAATAGCATGCTACTCAGCTGCTGATTAAACACGCATCTTGAATAAACAAAGCTCTTTAGAACTAAGTCACTTTTTCAGCATGTCTGAACATCGCAGGCCACATAATTTCATAACATTACTACAGGATACTCAGCTCATGACAAGAAAGAAATTGACATTCTTGAGTGCATCAAAAAAAGAGCAATGAAGCTGGTGAAGGGATCTAGAGCACAGGTGTTGTGAGGAGCAGCAGTGGGAGCTAGGATTGTTTAGCCTGGAGGATAGGAGGTTACTTATCACTCTCTACAACTGTGAATGGGTGGTTGGTCCCTACTCCCAAGTAACAAGGAGTAGAAGAACAAGAAACAACCTCATGTTGAACCAGGGGATGTTTAGATTGGATATTAGGAAAAATTTCTTCACTGAGATTGATGTCAGGCATTGGAGCATGCTGTCGAGTGAAGTGGTTGAGTCACCATCCCTGGATGTATTTAAAAGATTTGTAGATGGGTGCAAAGTCCCAGGTCAAGCTACACACTGCCCAGGCAGTTTACTTATATTTAAGACTCCCAGGAGTTTCCACTCAAAATTCTTGCAGAGCCTTGGTTCTTTAATACTTTAAATTCATGTAAAGAGAAAATGCTACACTTGTTTCCCAAGAGACTTCTTTAAATTTAGTGAGAAAATAGGGGTTTTGGGAAAAGGTTCACAGGAGTAACATACAAACAAAGAAAAGTTTGCACAAAGCACCCAGCAAACAGCAACCCACAACTTAGTGAAATACAAGCCATCGATTTTAAGTTAACCACAAGAGATTAAGGAATGAGTAAAGAAAGAAAAGAGATTAAAACAAGAAAGAAGGAGTAAATAAAGAAGTTAGAAAAAGAGACTTGTATAGGTACCACTGAGAGATCACATGTTAGCAGGACCCAGAGGAGAAGGCAGGCAAAGATGGAGGCCCTGTGCACCTCTATTTAGGTACCCAGGACACTGTGGCTGCCCCTCCCAGGCAGGGCAACCAGTTTATCAACCACTCAGTGCCGTCCTGGCCAGAGTGAGGGGTGAGTTGGCCAGCCAGAGGCTCCAGGGGGATGCAGTGTAGGCGGGCTGCCAGGTGAGCCTTTGTGACTGGCAGACACACGGCCCTATGCCATGTGCCTTCCGAGCTGCCGTGCTGGCTGCACAACACGTCCCTTCTGGCTCTGGAGGCCTGGCCCCCTCCCCTGACACATGGAAATTGGTTGATTCGACTCAATTAATAGATAACCCAGTGAGATACAAACCAGTCTCTCACAATGGGGCATTTAAGGACATGGTTTAGTGGTGGACTTGGCAGTGTTAAAGTAATGGTTGGACTTGGTGATCTTAAAGGTCTTACCCAATCTAAATAATTCTATGATTCTGTTCTACGGTAAACTTTCTTTTCTTACCATCATTCTCCATGCAACATTCTCATCAGCTGCAGTGGAAGTCCATGATGAGAACACTGGCAGAATACATGGAATCCAAATATAATTCACTTATTCCAGCTTTGATGATATAGGTATCTATTTGAGACTTCTGTACTGGTAACAAGAATATCCAAAAACTCCTTTTAAAAAAATCTGTATTTTCCAAAGTTGAACAAGAAGTGCCCAAAATGAGACATTCAGAAATGGGGATGTGTAGTGTTAGTGCAACATCTCCAGTTTAAAGTTGGACTAAGAGAAAGAAAAAAAAAAAACACAAACCACAACAAAAAACCCCGAGCACATGGTTATGAAAGTGTCTTGCTCAGTTGTTCCATGCACTGTAAGTCATGTAATCATAATTGCAGCAGTTTGATTCTTATAAAAAAAGCAGTCATGATTCATCTATTCAATGTTACAAAGCTTGCTGTCTACTTTAAAAAGTGTGCCTTGAGAATTTCATGTACAGGAATTCCAGGAACTACCTGTAAATATTTCTCCAATGATGTCTTCTTATAGAAAAGGAATGGAGTAGGGTGGAAAACATACAACAGTGCTGATGAAATGTATGGAAAAAATCCTTTTGTCCAATTCTCAGTTGTGCGTTGACTCTACTGGTGAAGCAAAGGATGTGGGGGCTTTATACCGGGGATGGGGGTAGAGTAATGGTGTTATTTATAAAAGGTACACTAGACTTCCAGCAGATTTATATGTTTAGTTTCCTGAGTTTTCAAGGGCCATGTGAGCAGACTCCCTGGTGGGAGAGGACTCTCAGAACCCATTTTAGACCTTTTCTCATCCCTGCTATGCTCAGTCCAGTTAGTGTGTTTTCCATCATAGCCCCTTCTTACTGAGCCTTTTCAGTGTTTCTGGCCCTGTTTCCTTGCCTGACAAGCCCAAAGGTACACAACAAAACTACTCCTGGGCAGTGCAAGCTGAAATCTGTTTCTCTCATTGTTCCTAATTACTTTCATTTCTTGTTTGAAATGTCTTTCTTCAGCCTCATTTCCTAAAGCCCATCTCCATCTAGTTTATCTGTTTTCTATTTTGGCCTTCAGATGTCTTCAGCGTTGATGTTCCAGTTCCTATTATGCCAGGCCAGACTTCTTCTATCCTCCTATCTGACTTCTCATCATCTGTAACTCTTTCTTTATTTTCCCTCTCAGCTCTTTCCCTTTCGCAAACTCTGTATCACTTTCTATCTGTTTGTCCAGCTTTTCCTCTGGGCTGGTTTTAATTTCTACTTATGTGCAGTTCTCTTAAGTGGTCTGTGGTCTACCCTTGCTCCTTTTGCTTTTCTACCCACTGAACTTCAGCAGAGTTCACCTTTCGTCTGCCAGCTTCTGACTTCAGACACTTTTTGCACTCAGCATCCAGCTCAGCCTCATGTGTGAGAATGCCTACTGCATTTAGAATGCACTAGGATCCAGTTTGTAATATGTGCTTCAGGAAATAAAAGAAATAGACAAGGGTGGGGGAAAGACAGTTGGACATGGGCATAGCCTGCAAACTAAATTAATTTGGTACAGAGTTAAGCATAGGGGTTATTTGCAACTTCTATCTTAATTCTTAAAGAGTGCCCATCTTTCATGACATGTGTAAATTGTTGCCTTTCTGTGCAAAATTCTTCCTCCAGTAAGTTCACTTTCCTTCTAATGCAGAATAGGTTAGGTTTTAAATTTGCCCCAAAAAGAAAAAGGTAGTGACGTAAAGACTGTCACTCAGTCCTGTTAAAAACATTCCTGCTTTACTGTTTCAGGGCAGAGTCAGACCTCTTTGTTGTTGGTATATTATGTTGCAAAAGAGAGCACTTTTCTGTAAATACAAGGTTTGAGTAAAATGTATATTCTCCCAGGAGGATTTCAGCATTTTCTGATTGGTGCCCTTTATGGCATACGTTATGTATCGACACAGATTATGTTTTCCTCCTGTTTGCAACAATGCATGCTCAGGAGGAGAGGTAATACTTACCTAGCAATAAGCGTGAACAGCTCACGGCAAGTGGTGAAGCGGAACTCCAGGAGCTGATGGGAGAGCACTCCTTTCGGCTGTGCCATGCTGCTTGTCTCCTCCTCCTTCTCCTCCTACTTCTCCTCTCTCACTCTTTTTCCTTCTCCTCTGCCTTCAGCTGTTACGCTTTCCCCATACCCCTTAGCTTTGTTGTCCTGCATGTCTGAATAGCAGGAGGGGGATTGGCTGATCGCCGGCTCAGAAGGCGCTTCCCCGCAGCTCACCCCAACCCACACACCCACGCCTGGGTCAGGAAATGCGAGCAGGGCTGATGGAGGTGGAGAAGCAGGACTGAAGGTTTGCACCAGCGCTGGCTGTGACAGCAGGCAGCCGAGCGCTCTGCAGCTCGCGCGTGTCCAACCTCAGGTCCGACACGGACCCGACAATGGAGTGCTGCCGCTGGACAACTGCTGGCACCCTGCTTCTAGCCGCCCTTATCCTGGTAAATGCTCTTTCTTTCCTGCAAATATGTATTGCCTCTAGCTAATATTGTATCTTTGTGTGTATATGCGGGTGGGCATGTTTTTAATCTCTTAAGATCGCGGTTGGAAAGAGTTTGTTTTGAACTAGTCATGTAAAACTTACCCTCTCTAAAATACTGCAGACTTGGGAGTCTCGATATTGTGGGTTGCTGCAGATAGAACTGAGAAGTTGATGTTGGCATCACTGTTCTAAACTTGCAGAGCAATGACCTGCGAATGGTGATTTAACAGCTTCGGATTTAGAGAGGAGCTGTTTCTCCCCTCTTTGAATCAAACTGTATCACACTGTAATGTTTCTGGAATTTTCTTAAAAAAAAAAAAGGAGGAGGGGAAGTATTTTTCAGTTTTGCACATGCAGAAGAAACAGATACAGCATGTACTGAACCTTTTCCTGAAGCCCGCTTAAATGAGCTCTCATTAGTGCTGTCATTACAGAGTCAAGTTTATACCAAGTTTTGAAAAATATGTTATGTGATACCTAGCATACTTCAGGGCAGTAAACTTGATCATTACTATATTATTTTCTTGCATACTTCTCCTGATTATCCTGATAGGATGCTCTACAACTGAGTGCTGTAACTATGCTATTTGATTGACAGTCTGTTCCATTTTGACTCATTTTTATGAGTGATATGTTAGCAATCAGGAAATCTGCAGTAAGGATCTTGATATGCACACAGTCTTGATACGCTAGTCATCTTGGCATACATATGTTGCCTTTTTCTGAAAATTTGACTGAATGTAGTTGTTCCAGTAGCAAAGAACTGTTAAAAGAAATATATGAACTTTATAGCAGCTTCCATCTTCTTATGTATCTGTATAAAACAATTCACGGTAATCACTGTAAACTAATCTTAACACGAGTTTTAGTAGCCACATGAGAACTTAAACCGTAGGATAATCCTATTCAAAATGCTTATTAAAAATTATTGTATTATTGAAAAAACCAAACAAGTTTTTGGTATAGAATCACTAAATACTAATTGATCATTAGAAATAGTAATACTATCTGGAGTGATCTAAAAGAGCTAAAGTCTAATTTTGTTTAAAGGTCTATTTTCCATTTAAAATACTGAATTCACACAAAACTGAATTGTCAGCATAGATTCTCTTTTGTTTATGAAAATGAGACATTTATAACCTGATGACTGTAATATATTATAAGCCAATCTTGCAGGACTAATTTAGGGAAGATCAACAGGAGATATGACTCAACAAGGCTGTGTAAAGACTGTAGAATTTGGCCCCATTTAAGCTCATAATATCTGTACATCACTCTGCTGCTTGTGAATTAAGTTCTCAGTCCCTAATTCATGAAAATAAATAGTACATTCTGCTGCCAACTATTATGCATTATATTCCACACTATACTAGTTTGTATTTGTATGACTTACCCTGCCTCAAGAGATTTGCCACCACCTCCCACCAAACCTCTTTGTGCCTTAAGAATAGTGATATGAAGCAAGCTTAACTTTCTTTTTTGAATCAGACCGTTCTTTTCCATAGTGAGGAAAATCTCTCACTTGCTTTCAGCAGGAGATTAGGTAAACATGCAAGTATTTGACTTACAGCTTGGCTAGAGATAAATTGTAGGCTACCTTGGTATACTTGTTCCTACTGTAGTTTATTGCAGTGTGAGTTCACAGAAGGCACGATACAAAGCTTATTAGATGTTTTTGAGAAAAAAAGAGGCATTGGATCAGGCCTGTGACCTGGATATTAGCATCCTAGATACTAGTTTTAGTCAAGTAGATGGAGGAGGTTTGAAATCTATGACAATCAGCATTTGGATTAATGTGTGTCTCCTTGAATCTCAGTAAAACCCCCATCTTGCTCACAGTAACCAACACCAGCAGATTCTAGTCATGTAGCACTCTAGTTATGTCAGCAGAGGCTCACAGTTGTAATAAGGCTGTGCAATAAACGCTTACAGGATTGGTCTTGCAATAATTTATCACACATTCCTAAATTTTCACTAAGATACTGTAGAGCACACTAACACCTAAAGTTGTTGTTCAGCATCCTTGCCTGACGAAGAAGGTTGCATAGCCCAGGCACATGCACAGCCTATGCACATGTGATGCTAAGGCAATCTTAGCAGCCTCACAAGCTGTGACAAATCCATGGGCAGCAACATCAATAACATCTCCTGTTTCTCTCACTAACCGGTGCCTGGACTGGTGACGTAGGGAGTGTAGCTCACTATTCCATCTCGGTTCTTAACCTTCTTCCAAAGGAATTGTATTCATTTTCAGTAGAGTGGTGCTTGAGTGAGGTCAGTGGGGGTCAATAGTTTATATTATTAACTGCAGTAGAACTTGAGCCATAATCAGACATCCAGTTTCCCTGGCATAAATGTGGATTAGGTACTTCCATGGCATTTTGAGAATCTGAACCATAACTCTATGATGCTTGTTTTGAAAAAGTAATATCAGACTGAAAGTAGCTTTCAAGTTTCTCATGAAGTGTCTCTTTCCATAGAAAGACCAGGTATGTGGAGAATTTTGCTTAATGCTCTGTGACTTTTGCATGCTAAGGAAATATTAGCACACCACTTCTAAGAACAGGTATTCTGTTCCGAAGATTTTCCTTTCTATTAGTTTATAAATAAAAGCTTAACACAAGGAAATCACGGTTGTCTCACTCAAAGGAAATGTGACCAACCATAACCAGCCATGTGTTCAACCAAACTTGAAGTTAAATCATGTGATGTCAGAAGGGCATTTAATCACACTTGCATTTTTTATTTGCATTTGCTATTTGCATCTTTTCAGCAGCTTTTTTTTAGCTCTCTTTGTTGCTGTTATGATACTTACAGAAGTAATACTAGTAATTGTAATAAAGTGCATGTGTTTTTCTGTAGGATTTCTTTCTTTTGTTGTGCAAATCTATACAGAGAAAATAGTCAAATACAATAGTCCGTTCCTTCCAGGCTCTTTGACATTACACTTCCATATTATCTATCTGGGTCTGTCTTGGATGACCACAAGTACAATTAGCTAGTAAAGGACTATAATGTTTCTTGTTTACATCTGACTATACAAAGCTTGACAGTTATTCCTTTCACGTGTAGATAGGTCTACCTACTGTTTTAGTCTGCTCCTCATTTCTACTATTGTAGGTGTATTGAGAGGTTTTTTTCCAGTATGAGGTCCAAAGTACACACATTTATTTTCATGCATAATCATGTATAGGTACAGACTGGCATTTAATGACATCAGTTGGGTGAGGATGCATGGAAATACAAAGCTGAGATTTATTCATGCTACAAAGTGTGTAATTTCTCACCATTGTGGTTTGTGACCAGTGCTGCTGTATTCTAAATATCTCATGTCTATGAGATACCAAAACAATTTCTTATGTGAAGGACTAGATGCTACTAAGGATGTATGATCAGAATTTCTTCCTGTATTACTCTAGAATTCTGTGTTTGGACCTATTTTATTGATCTCTTCCTTCAGATTTTTTTTTTTTTTCAGAAGTATATAGTTCGTTTACTCTTTTCTACCAAGTGCAGAGACTTGTGTGAGCTGGACTCAGGTTGTGTGTTGGAATTTTTTTTAAGATTTCAGTGAATGGTTTTGGACTTTAGTGAATAGTTTTTAAGTCAGTACTTAATGTAGGCTGTTGAGCTACTGGTCCGGTTCACCAGTGTCAGTAAGTTTGTTGTGTTCTTTTAATGACTTTGATAGATTCGTAGGCCTGCAGAAGAATAATAAAAAAGTGTCGTGGGTGCGGGTGACTGGGTTTTTAGTATCAGGGTTGGGGGGGAGGTGCTATAGAGTGATTTCAGTTAAAAGCTGCTAAAATCTTCCACTATCCTAAGAGCCAACCACAGCTGGCTCCAGGAGGGACTTTCTTGCTGCTGGCCAAGGCTGAGCCAATGAGATGTACTTTTGTGGTAACAGATTTAAGAACAGAGGAAGAGAAGGTTGTGTGGCAGAAGAAAATTCAAGTCCGGGAGAGCAAGCAGTCATCAAGGTCATTGCAGCCAGAGGAGGGGGGAAAAGGGGGCCTTCCCCAGAAGCAGGGCAAAGACTTAGGGCTGAAACCCCTGCAGCCCATGAAAGACCTTCGGGGTGCAGAAACCCTCCTGCAGCCTATGGAGGAGTCTGTGCTTGAGGAGGTAGATACATTGAGGAAGCTATGATCCCCTGTGGGAGGCGCAAGATCGAGCGAAGTCCTGCTGGAGATCTGTGGCCCATGGAGAGGAAAGCCCATGCGTACAAGGAAGTTTTCCCGTGTAGGATTTATAGCCCTGGTGGGAGACCCATGTCGGTACCGCTCAACCCATGAAGGACCGCACTCCCTCGGGGAGGTCATCCTCGGGGCAACAGTTTGAAAGGAACTG
>VXAY01002466.1:225804-240586 GCA_013399855.1 Oxyruncus cristatus
GGGGAAGGTGTTGTGTTTTAAGACTATTTTATTTCTTTTTAGCCTTTATTCTGTTAGTTAATTTAAGTCTTATTCTGTTAGTAATAAATCTAAGTTTTATCCTCACTCTGAGTTTGTTTTGCCTGCTAGTAACTGCTTCTCTCAATCCTTATCTCTACTTATGAAAATTCCTTTACGTTTTTCTTTTTTCCCGCTCTCCTCTGTCCTGCTGCAGAGGGGAGAAGAAAAGGTAGTGGAGTGGTTCTAATAGGCCCATTGCATCTGGCCTGGGTCAAACCACTACAAAAAGGTATGAAATTGAACACTGTGAAGAGACCGAGGATTGGGATATGGTCATCTCTATCCATGGATCTGTCAGCTGGACAAACTTCAATGCTCAGAAGGTTCACAAGTTAATGTCAAGCCTAAGTGGGCCATATGACCACACAAATAATTCATAAGAAGAGGACTGTCAGTCTCTGCATGACTGAATTTTCACTGAAGCAAATAAAACCTGAATCCCTTACAACTGTGTTGTTAGCCAAATATAACCTCATGGTTTCTGTTACACTGTTGTATTGTCAAATCTGCAGGCGGCAGCGTTGGTTTTATTGCTTTTTTAGCTATTTACTTCAGCTGTAGTAGAACTCAGAACTGCATGGGAAACAATTATATGGGGGAAAAATGGGAAATTGCTGTTTGTATTCTCTTTTATGAGGAAGGAAAGAAGAATCGTAAGATCACTCTTATAGAAACATTCAGATTGAAGGTTGTGAAAAAGACAGTGAGAACACACCAACCAGCAAATGCTATGGTATCGTGATGGGGAGCAGGAAAAGGAAAAAGAAATTACTTGTCCCAGCCCAAACCAAGGACAGTTATTAAATAAATCTTCTCATCTGGTGAACAACCACTAATCAAAAATTGGCACGGTATATTAATGTCATCAGAATATGGTACTGTGGTATAAACCAGGACTAACTCTAACTCATGTACAGGAATTAGCCTAGGTTTTCTTGTTGGCTTCTCCATCTTCTCATATCAGCTTATGAATAGTAGGCTTGTCTTAACAGATAGCTGCCCATCTTTGCATACTCAAGGTCTTACAACATTTTCTAACTCTTACATGCATGTTCAGGCAAAATGGGGCAAGTAAGCAAGAGCTATACATTTCACGGAGTGAGAAAATCTTCTCTAGGTCCTTAATCCTGTCTAGTGTTGAACATAGACCAATAGTAGCCAAAGCTTAGTACAATCTGATCATTTAGCTATCCTTCTATCTCAGGGAATGTAAAACGTTTCATCATCAGTCTGAGTTTTTCTGTCATGCACACTAAGACTCACTGTACATGTTCAGACCTATTTTTCTAATTAGCTCAAATTTTTCCTTTGGCAAAAGGGACAAAGGAAGAGGGTTCTCTATTGGGGATTATAGATATTAGAAAGATTTAAAGGTTGGTGTCACGGTTTTAAAGGTTATTCTTAAAGGTTTCATTTGTCTTTCAAGATTTTATGCAGTATCTTATCTTTCTCTTTTGAAGGTTCTCTCACAGTTGGATAGTGTCATGAGCCTTTGAAGATTTTGTCCTTTTTGGAAATGGCACACACCATTCTCAGACTACTGACTCATAATAAAAATATAATGGTTCCTAAACACAATATTAGCTGAGATTTAAGACAAGGTTCTCATCTACATAAACTGATTTGCCTCTGCTATACAACTGTGCTGAGTTCCATCTGTTTAGAATTTGTACTGAAGTATTTTCATTTAATAACTGATTTTATTTTGAGCTTTTACTTGTAGTGTTTAGATGTTATGCACAGGAGCAACTAACCACCTCCAAAAACATGGGTCATGAATATTGTCTTGTAAAACCTCTGAGTGACTAATTTATCTGAATTTCAATAAAACACCTTTGCTGGATATTTTGGATTTGTTACAGTCTGAATCTTAGTGTGCACATTGCAGGCTCCTGTAGGCTGGGATTTTTCTCTATGCTTGACTGACAGTGAGATGTTACCATATCAGGTATTACTAACTCCAGATGCATTTCCATTTTTTTTCTTTTTCTCCCTTCAACTACCCTGTTTAGAATTTCATTTCACGTATGACCATCTTGACTTCTTTTTGCTGCCAGAACCAAACTTTTCCGTATTTCTTATGAAAGTAGCTAAATTTGCAGTGGAATTGGAAGGGGAAGGAAAGCAGTGTATTTGTTAGATTTAATTTTCTTCCAAAGCAAGCATGTGTAGAAATCTTAACAGTTTTGCTGCTATTTGGTGGATTATTTGGTCACTGCCTTTAGGGGAAGTTCTTCTTGTTCACTGATTCTACTCTACATTAATTTTCACATGGTTTTCACTTCAATCTTCACTGCCTTTATGGAATGTCTTCCAAAGCTTCAACCCTTTAGATTTCTGCTTTTCAAGGACTTCCCATAGAGCAAGCTCAGCAGAGGGGTATCAGGGTAGGGGAAAAGGCGGTGTGTGAAAACCTGAGGCATCCTGAAATAAATTCCAAGAGTGCTCAAAAAATGAGACAGAAAATTATATGCAATTTATAATAAATTCAGACTATCCCATAAAATAAATACAACTCATTTTGCTTCTGTATGAATATAATGGGTGGGTGTCAAATTTCCCCTTCCAGCTTTGTTGGATATAATCTCAGTCCCTATTTGAAGTTTGCCAGTGTATTGTTCAGGTTCTGCACTGTATCAACAGACCCAGATATGAAAGGAAATAAAGGAAGCAGTAAGGTCTACTGTTTTGGTGCTGACATCAGATTGGTGATTTATTGATTTATTTATTTGCTTACTGGATTATTGAAATCTTGTATTTCTTTCATCTGTTTAGGGCAAACATAACTGCCCTTAACAAGCCCAGGGCTGCCTCTTTTTATTGTAAATGTTTTTTGGATATGACATTTTCATAGTTCATATAACTTTTAAAGTAGGAGAGAGGATTTTCATGTTACTGTGGTATGGCTGATATGTTCATTAAAGGTCCAGCCATGTTTAAAAGACAGAAGATCTGAATTAGCTGAAGGGGAGAGACGAATACTTCAACAGAAGTCTCTGAAACTAAAAACTTTAGCTGCCTTAGTTTTAATTGTAAGATTCTACCAATCCAAAATTTAGCAGTCTTGTCGTTCTCTGATGGCTCACCCACCCATCAGTGCTGGCAAGCACCTGTCAAGAGGGAGTGCGTTATCCCCTTACCAGAGCTGAAGACTGACTTGGAGAGGAATTGTATATCCTTTCGGTGTAGCATACCGGTTCAAAGTGTGGATGTGTAATTTCTTCTGTTTGGTGAGAGCAATGGAAACCTAAATATTTTTATCACATGTGATATTAGAAAGCAGCATGAGAATAGCATCAATTTTTGTCCTGACAGTGTTTAGGTCCTTCCTAAACACTGCAGTTTAATGTAAATTAATAGAGGAAAAAAATCTGGTACTTTTAAAACACTCCTCCACCTTGGGACTGCGAACTCTCAACAACTGAGGGTATAATTCTTTAAAGAAATCTATTTATGAATTTGAGATCAATTATTTGGTGATAAAGGGAAAAATAAAGACACTAGATAAACTCTGAGGTTTATAGCCACTTCCTAGGGTCTAGTGAGCTTTTTTCCTCTTCTGTCTTCTCTTTATTTTTGGTTACAATATGGAATCTTGAGCTTTCTCAATGATTTCCTTCCTCGCTCTCTCCTCCTTTTCCCCTTCCCCTCCTCCCCCCCACCTTTCTCTCTTCCTGTCTTCCCTCGCTGTCTCTCTTTACTCCCTATGTTTTACATAAATATTTCCCTTTCAGTTTTTGTGCCTCCAGGAAGGCTTAATGTTTCAACCCTTTATATGGCCCCTTGTTGATAAAATAAACACATTTCCATGAGGTGACCGAGGGAGATGGCAGACCATCAGAAGAATAGGAGGTTTCATTTGTTTTGAATAAACCTTGTAATTGCGGATGTTACCTGAAATTACACAACTCTTTGGAAAGTTCTTCTCCCACGTCTGAAATGCCTCCTGACCAGAGTAACATCTTCCTGTTGCAACCTATGGCACCTTGCCTTAATGCTCTAATCTGCTCCAGGTGAGTCTGTGCCATTCTAGGGCTGAGAAACCCATTAAAATCTATGCTGATGCAACAATGTCTTCTAGCTCAGATTTTCAGAATCACAATTTCTAAAGCCAGACCACATGGAATTTGGTGTACATTAGGGGACTCACTATTGAACACTGTGACCTGTACAGAGGGTTAGGCTGGGTAAATATCTGAAGCTTAAAGTCGCTTAGTAGTGACTTTAGTAACTTAAAGTTACTGAAGCAAAGGAAAATGGTTAATATAAATTTCTTCAGCATAGTACCCTGCCGCTTTGGGGGAGGCAGTGGAGCTTGCAGTGTCAGACATGTGTTAGCCATTTTTTCCTTAAGGCTGATGTGCGCTGCCCAGCCAGCACACACCTTTCATTTCTTACCACCGAGAAAACACTTGGCATGCAACAGGCCTTGTTAGAGATAACAATTTTACTTTTCTCTCGTCTCCTTTCTGTGAGCCTTCTAGGATCTCTTCTGCCCGCAGTTTTTGCTACGTGGAACACAAACCCGAAGTCATTGAGCGCAAGATGCACTTTTGAACCCATGCTGTTGGGTGGGTTCCGAATTCTGAAAAGTGATTTCACCCATCGTGAGTCTGAACCAGTCCTAGCCTTGAAAACCCTTCTGAGTCAATTAGGCGACAAGTCTGAGGCTGAGCCAGCTTGGACCTGCTCTGTATTGGATCACCCATGCCTGGTGTTTACACCAACACAGCAGGATTTAAATACAACAGGGTGTTGTAACTTGAGTCTGTGAGAGTGAAAAATAAAGGTCTTGTAGTCACATGGCTCTCCTCATGTGTATTTTCATATGGGTAACTGGAGTGAGAGATAGGACTGATCTGAGCTTTATGAGGCACTGTTATAAAATGTTATAGGGAACTCAGCATGCAGGACGTTGAAGTGATATGGTGTCAGCTCCATCCTCTGCCAGCAACCCCCTTTCCCGCCCCTCCAGCTGGCTGCTGCCCTTCTAGGAGAAAAAATGAGCTCACATTTGGCACATTTCTCCTGGGATACAACTTTCAGTCCAGGTTTGGGAATGGCTGTTTAGCTCCTAATGTCCTGAGATGGCTGTTAATTGATTCTTCCCTGTGTTGTTACAGACAAGAAGCTGTGTACTCCCTGTTGTAAGTTCTAAGAGGCTGCATATATACAGCACAGCTATATGGTTTGCTTCAGGGCAGTAGAAATCCTTTGGGACCATGAGGACAGCGCTGGCAGGGTTCTTATCCTTCAGAGACCACTTGATGTTAATGTCAGAGGGTGCAGCTGCGTACAACACAGACGACAGGCTTTGTGTTTTCAGGATGACAGAGTTCAGTGTGACACTTTGTCCTGTTTCTTGTGCATTAGCCATACCGGGTCATGGTTATGGTTAGGAGGAGAGGAGAGGTTATTTCCCCATCAATGAACCTTTGCTTTCCTGTGCAAAAGGAAAAGATGCTACAATTCTCCTGTTTTCTTTCACCTTAGTAATGAGCCTGTCTTGCAAGACTGAGCTGTTAAGAATAAGAGAAGACAAAAGTGAATGCAGCACTGAAAAGGACTAACAGCAAATTTTACTTATTTCCCTGGGAACTGAGCTAGCTGTATGCATATCAGGTGTTTCCCTTCAGGATAAAGAAAAATTATCTGCCTATTGCTCTTTCCCTTGTTTGTGTTCACAGGAGCAGAATAAGCATTGGAAAACTGCAAGAGGATCTTGGTGAGACTTCCTCTTCTGTCCCCATCAAGGTGTTTTCCCCTGTTTCTTTTAAGTGATGGATGATTTAGGGCAAGAAGAAAGAGTAAATTAAAAACTACCCAGAAGGAGATTTGGACTTTTTTGTTTATTCCTTTTTCAGAGACTGAAAAAATAAATCCTGGCCCCTTTATCTGCATTAGCAAAGTCTGAGCATAAAGTAATTACCCAGAGTACAGAATGTACACACTCACATGTGTGTGCTCCTGTGCCAGTGCCTTCCTTGATGTGTGGAGAGACTCAGATCAAAGGTTCCTGTGCCAGGGGTTTTCCATGGGAAATACTCTCTTGATCCCCCCAGAGGCCTGTTGCTTTTTCTTGCAAGTGAAAAGGAGGCAAAAATTCAAAAGTTAATTCCATGACTGTAGAAGCCTGGGGCAGGTGGGCTGGTACTGTTCAGCTTACAGTTGCATACCCAATAGGAGGGAGCTGCTGCCCTCCAGGGAGCAGGGGAGACAGTGTACAAGGGTTCATCTCAAGATGTCTGATGCTCGTTGCAGCAGCTCTTTTTTCCACATTGCTTGCCTGAAAAAATGGTGTTTTAGCAGTATTTTGAACAGTTCTGTAGGCATCCTTTTGATCTGGCCATGTGGAACAGCCTGCAGTTAATCATGGCAGCAGTTGCACTCAGCATCTCAGGTGTGGTAAACAGCTCTACAGCTTGGGCACAAGGTTGTCTCTCTTCATCTTTTAACTTCTGTGAGAGGGGAACTTCCATTAATTTGGTAAGTGTGTCAGGTAGGCAGGTTTTTCTGTTTTGTGTGGTCCTTGTGGAGGCTGACTGCGTGGCAGGTCTGGTGGCAGAAGTCCTTTTTTTGTGTGTACATGGGATACAAACAGGACAAGGGGAAGACAAGCTATTTGCTATTTACTATTTCAGCTAAACAGTGTTCATCTATCCTGACCCTGAAGCTGACCCTTGGGAAAAGAAAATGGGTTGGCATTCATTCCCATGAAGTCCTTAAAAGTGTTGGTAAGTCTAGCATGGAGACCTCTGCTTTCATGCGATGCTTGAAATGGAGAGATACTTGCTTGGTACTGAAGGAAAGCTACTGTCATGGGGAATCCTAGTGTTTCCAGGGAATTATGCTCCTCACAAGGTTAAGTCTTACTTTAGTAAGTCCTTTCTTCAGTATGTCTTGGTTTAACAACCAAAGAGTTCAACCCCAAACTGGGGCATGAACCCCAGTAAAATGAACTCACTCCCTTTCATTTGCCCCCCTTCCCCAATACAGAGAGACAAAATATGTGAGGAGGTTATAGGTGAAAAAATAACAGAGAGAGAGAAACACTTCTAGTATCTTCCTCCCTCCAACCCCTAGGGCAAAACAAGGAAGAAAATACCAGGGGCGTCCACACTGGACCAGGTAGTACACAATTGAAAAAATACCTGGAGAGCTGGTTGATTCAAGCCAGGGGCCTCTCTGCTGAGATGCCAACTCAGTGATGGTAACATGGATGCAGGAACTCTCACCCTGTCAGCAGCACCAGAGGATCCAAACATCAGTGAACTGCGGTGGCTGGGTGGGGGTTCCCCCAGCCTGCTTCAATCCCAGCATAGCATGGCAAGTCAGTGGCTCCTGGCTTTTGCTGCTATTCCCTGCAGTAGAAACGGTTTCTGGTGGCAATGCGACAGCTCCCAGCTTTGCTATTGTTCCAGCGGCAAAGAAGCGGTTGCCAGTGGTGACTGAGACCCTGGAGCTCTCTGCAAAACCCCTCTCTCCAACTTCCCACACCGGGTGGGCATAGTAACCCCCTCAAATGACATAATGGTATGAATATTCATTGCTATAGCTCCCTCCCCTGGCTTGTGGCCATAACATACAGTTATTCTGGAAGAGTAGATGTGCTTTGGTTATACAGTATCATTTAAAATGATGTGCAACTCTTTGTCTTCATATATTAAATATTTTTTTTTTTTGAGTGCATTGGAAACTGGATGTGTCAGAATTATTTTACTTAAAATGTTTCCAAGATACTCACTCTGAAAAAGTTTCAACACCTAGTCAGAAATATCTTGCATGTTAACATTTTGATTGACAGTAATTACCAATATTAATTCAACTGGCTGTGAATTTGTTCAGCCCTGCCTTCCTTCAAAAGCCAGAGATTTCCAAGCAGTTTCCCATCTGAGCTGTAATCCAGGTGTTACCTTGGATAAAATGCAGCAAAGATACAAGCATTGTGCAAATGAAATCTTACAAACCATGTATTTACATTGGTTGAAGCTTTGAAATACTTTTAATAAAGAGATGAGGTCACTGGCCTTGTCTCCTCCTGTTACACACCTAGGTAAGTGCTGAGAGCAGTTTCTTCCTGGTTCACTACAGACAGCATTTTAGTACTGTGTGAAATATATATTTAGCATCAGTGGCAAACTAACATCAAAGGACGATCAAGCATTACTCAAAGAAAGAGAATGTGTGGCTTGGCAAGAATTCATAAAGGGATGCACTTAGACTTATCTGAAAAAGGAGGGCAAAAAGATCTATGTAGGAAAAAGTACTAGTTTTCTATACCTAACATGAATTTCACAGTAGTGAAAGACAAGTTCAGGCAGTGGCCTCAAAAGAGCTTTGCATATTGTCACTGACAGTTCATCACATCCTGAAACAGTGGGGATATGAAGAACCAGATGATATAAATTTCTTAATCAAACTCAGCAGTTCGTATTATCTGGGAAATAACTGTCTTAAATTCTGTATCAGTGCCTTAGGTCCAACAAGAGTTTAAGTGCATTTTTCATTATCTGCATTGCTGTTTAATCTAGGGAACACACTGGGTGCTTGAAAATATGACTGCAGCAGCATTTTACTGAGGAGGAAGACCGGATGCCTCAGAATCAGAGGAGAAGTTAAACAACATGATCTACATTTATGCACACTCTTTTCTATGTCACACTGCCAAATAGTTGGCTTCTGTGGGGATAGCACTGTTGCAAACAAAATTTTATATTCAATTTCAGTATGTGATTAAGATTTATTTTCTTAAGGCTGAATTCTATTATAGAACTCAGGACATGAACAGAAGTCATGCTACTCTTCATGTTTCTGCCTCTGTGCACTGAAATGCATGCGCACACACATGGTTTTAGAAGAAATGTGGTTCTGTCAGGGATTTGACTCCTGGATGTCCATGTAGCTGTTGTAATTTAAGGATGCATGACACTTGTGTGTTTCATATACTGTTCCAGGTAGTTTAAGTTATTTCTCTGTCCTGTGTGTTAGTAGAAAGGGTAGGAAAGACCTCTTAATATAACATGAATGCCTGACAATTCTTTAATAAATTTGGAGATTACTGTTAAACACCAAACCTGGATTCTTTTAAAGAGAAAAATTGGATACTCTTTTAGTCTTACTTGATTATGTCAGATTACTTTTGTTTGTATTATAAGAAGTCCTTTATTCGACTTATAAAGACTTTTTTTTTCTTTTTTTACTTCTTAAGCATCTTCACCTGAGTACCCTGTTTCCACTGATTTCATTTTTGACACATGATCCTTTTTGCTTTCTGGTCCAATAGCACAAAGTGTTTGTCCTCTTTCTCCTTGGGCTACTCTTTGGGAGTTCTCCTGCCTGTTCCCACTTTATCTGAGGGGCTGGGTAGCTGCAAGATCACTATCAGATTAAGTGGGTATTCAGGTAATAAGGTATAAGAAAGAGGTGGTTTTGATTAGCATTAGTAGATTTCTTTGGTTTATGTAGGTCATTGATTGCAGATGACATTTCTGACTTGATGCCCTTGATGTCAGGATATCCTGAGTTTTGTGTGGACAGAACTGTGAGTGTTTCCTGGAAAGGTCAGGCTGAGACCCACCCTAGAATGGACAGAAGGGATAAGGCAGGTCTTGTGGTACCAGCAGCAGGGCATAAAGAATCTTGACGACTACATTTTATGTCTTTGACATACACTGGCATTTTGAGAAGCACCAGTCTGGGGTACCTCTGGCAGAGGTAAAGGACTTTTTCTAAGAGGGGCTTACTTAAGACTTAAGTCTTACTTAAAGTAAGACTTACTTAAGACTTTAGGGCATGGACCCCCCTTTACTTTTTTCCTCCTTTTTTTTTTTTTTTTACTTCCATTTACTCGTTATGACAGAAACTTTAGGACTTACAAAGGAATACTGTAGAAGTTCTTGCTTTGCAGAACTCTTGACTGTCACTTTGTTGTAAGATTTTGAGTTCAGTTCATTTTGCTGAAAGTGGGTAGAAATTACTAGCTGCCCTTATAAGCTACTTTTGAAAAAATCTGTGCTTAACAGGAAATTCTTAGCTAGTAATTTCTATATATCCTTTGAATCTGGAATAGGCATGTAATGGACAATTGTCTTCAGATTAAAAATGACTTTTCAGGCATTACTAGAATTTCAAGCTCAGCCTTAACCATGTAGTTCACAGGAGGCAAAACCACTCTACTTTTTTTAACATTAAACATGGATGGAGTTGAAATGAATTATGTTCATTTCTCTTGTTGAAAGAAAACTTGGAGCCTGTTCGAGTTTGAGATCACATGTTTTCTGGGAATATATAGGTTTTATAACAAATCTTGGAATGCAAGTAACAGACTCATGGATCTTCTCTGGGTGAGATTACAATTTATGTCAGAAAAATTTGAACCCTTTGAATGTCTAGCTATGCCGATGCTTATGATTTATAGTGAAGTAAGAGTAATTGTTTCACATGACTTTACCTTGAAACCCTTTTTAGCTATGTCTTTGGGCTTTCAACTGGTGGTGAATGATCAGGACATGCACCTATCTGCAGTTTGAAGGTATAGTTTTTTTGTAAGCTAGAAGCACAGACGTGTTTTCTCTTTAAGAGACTGAAAGTGCAAACACACATTTGCATTTTATAAAAACTACCCTTCACAAAGCAATCAGGTGAAATAACCATAGTAAATTATTGTGTCTTCTCCTATCTCATGTGTAAATGTTAATGAGATCTAGAGACTGGTACACATCTGGACATAGTCAGAATTTGATGACTAGTGTAACTTTAGTTTTTACATATACCCTTGCAGTTATTGCATTGAAATCAAAACTTTTTGGGTTTTAATAAAGGTGAGATAAAATGAGAATGTCAGATAATTTTTTTAATGCACATTAGACAAATCCAGTATCATCTCTCACAGACTAAATTAATTTTCTGTTTTTGCTTACAAATAACAATATTCAAGACTGGTATATTTTGCCATATTTCATTACCAGCTTCTACATAGCTTCACTGAAGCTTCACTGTGTCTCAGATAACCCATTAAGTTGCCATCAACCGAGAGGCTCTGGTCCATGCCAAGTTGAATATGAGTCAGCAGTGCCCTGGCAGCCAGGATGGCCAACTGTGTCCTGGGGGGCATCAGGCAAAGCATCTCCAGCCAATTGAGGGAGGGGATTGTCCTGCTCTGCTCTGCACTGGTGTGGCCTCACCTTGAATATTGTGTGCAGTTTTGGGCACCACAATACAGGAAAGATACCAAGCAATTAGAGTGCATCCAGAGGAGGGCAACGAAGATGGTGAAGGGCTTGGAGGGGAAGCCGTATAAGGTACGGCTGAGGTCACCTGGTTTGCTCAGCCTGGAGAAGAGACTGAGGGGAGACCTCATTGTGGTCTACAACTATCTCATGAGAGGAGGCAGAGGGACAGGCACTGGTCTCTTCTCTGTGGTGACCAGTGAGAGGACTCAAGGAAACAGCATGAAGCTGAGTCAGGGGAGGTTTAATTTGGCTATCAGGAAAACGTTTTTCACGCAAATATTGGCTGAACACTGGAATGGGCTCTCCAAGGAAGTGGTCGTATTTCCAACCCTGTCTGAGTTCACAAAGCATTTCATTGATAATTTCAGGCACATAGTGGGCTCTTAGGGTGTCCTGCGCAGGGCCAGGAATGGACTCAATGATCCTGATGGTTCTCTTCCAACTCAGCATGTTCTGTGGTTCTATGAAAACATATTGATTCATGTGACATGGGCTAGCTGTGATGCTTGTTGATGTTTCTCTGTTGAGGGTGAGCCATTTACTCACATAGTTGTTTTGCCTTCCTATTTATTTCAAATACAGTTAGAAATGCTATTCACTAGTACTGTCCCACAGCACAAATCAAGCTTTGAAGGAGAATACTGCCTGGTCTCCGTCAGATACAGGCATTTCACACGCACCTGTGCAAGGTTATTCAGTCCCTTTCAGCAAAACTATGTTTACCGTGAGGAATAGTATCTATCTAAACTTAAATCATTTGTGTCCATATGGATCTATGTTTTTGAGGTGCGTTTGCATGAATGAAAATGAAGTGCAAAATACAGGTATAACTGCTTTACTTGAGGCAGGTATTGCTGTACATTTATGACTTAATCCTCAAAGAGCTGAGTATTTCTGAATCCATCAGAGCTACTTCTTTATAAGGTTCTTTCTGCACAACCAGTGGCATCAACAGAAGCACTGCCTGGGTCTGTGCCTGACATTGGTTAACTCCATCTTTTCAGGTAACTTGCACTTTCGTTTTTAAGCTCTTAAATACGAGGGATAAAAGTTAGGGAAACCTTAGTCCAGCAAGTTTTGTAGGAGATATTCAGGCAGAGACAAAGTAATGATAGTTCCAATTCCTTATGGTGAATGCATGAAAGTGATTATGTTGAATGCCTTTGTATCCTGTTGATTCACTTTGTTGTGGTTCAGTTTTTTCTTAAGACCATCTTGGAAGGCACCTTTCAATATGCCCTTTCATAGTTTCTAACACAGCAACACAATTTCAGAGCAAAATTTCTGATGTCTATAATACTCCAACTCTCTCTTTTTAATTCGAAAAAATTTCTTTGTCTCAGTGTTGTCCAAAGTGCTCCTTTAGAATGGTCTTCACTAGCTTCAAACTGAGACAAAGTAGGATATTCAAGGGATGAAAGTGAGTTCATACACCAATTGCAACTAAAGAACTGACTACCAATCAGTAGGCATGTCAGAGCAGAACAGGTTTATTCAATTTATTCAGTGCTTTCAATAACTAGGATGATACCTAGTTAAAAAAAAACATTTTAAAATAGCAGCACTATTTTTTTTAATCTTGAAATGTTTTTTCCTGATTTTTTTTTTTCCTTCTCCCTCTCCTCAGAGCTCCAGAACAGCTCGCTCGGAGGAAGATCGAGACTCACTGTGGGATGCCTGGGGCTCGTGGAGTGAATGTTCACGCACTTGTGGAGGAGGGGCTTCATATTCACTGAGACGCTGCCTGAGCAGCAAGTAAGCAGCTGAATGATTTTTACTTTATTGACAGGAAAATTCAACCTACTTGTATGTAGCAGACCATAAGAAATACTCAGTAGAGCTCTTGAACTACTTTGAAATTTCCAGCTTGGTGTCAAAAAATTCTGTCATCTTTTAATTCAGGCAAGCAGCCAGCATGCTTGATAAGGCAACACACTTTAAAATATAGCAAGAGATAAAAACATGGCCTGGACAGCTTACAAGGCTGCCAGTTGCTGAAATTGAAACCTCCTTGCCTGTTCATCATTTAAGTGGTAAGAGTTCTGCACTTGTACCAGAAACAGATAATTCACTAGGTTTAGTAGCCCATCGTCTCAGCCACGCTGACTATAAAAGCATTGCATTGGTCAAATGTGGCATCCTGAGCTGCATAAGAAAGAGTGACAAGTGTGTAGAGCATATCTTACATATTCAATTTCAGGTAGGAAGTCTTCCATACCAGCAAAGCCCTCCCAACAATGAGAAGTAAAATGGCCCCTGGTACAAAGGTGAAGTCTGGGTACCCAGTCAGGCATCTGGGATTTTATTCCTCCCAAGTTACTAGCTTGTAACCAAACACAAGCAAGTCATTTCATGTCTTTTCTACTCTACAGTATGTATAAGTTTTACCTGCAGAATATTTCTAGCAGATATTTTTTCTGTCTACTTTAGGAAAAAATTTACCTGCAGTGAACATGGTATGTGTGATAAATATTAACAGATTTCTGATAAAGGATATGATGGAAAACTCTGGACCCAAAATTTATGGCTTCTTGCCATCTCTGATACCTTATATGTTGTAGTATAAAAAGTGTAATACAATTTTCCATATCTTTCTTTTCTATTTTCATTCACGTGTGTACAAGTTGGTGTTAATACAACAAAGGGTGGCCATATGGTACAAGTAATTTCCTGTGTCTAATATTTTAATACATGATGTTGTTTAGTGAAGACAGGAAATAGCGCAAGGCATTGAACCATAGCATCAGAATATTGAATATTGTATTATTATTTTAGCTTTATCTGTGGACAGTTTGGTCTCCTAGTACCAGCATTTATTGAGCTGACCATGTGCAAAAGTCTGCTAGAAGAAAGGTATCTACTGAAATGAGTGGAAAACCAGTACTTTCTTATTCCATTCCCATGGATTAAAAAAGAAAATAAAATTAAGTGTTGGGGGCAAATTCTTATTTCTTCTTAGTTTCATAGCAAATTGTGATTCTGCATTCACCTCAAAATCTGAAATTGCAGAGACTAGAGCTTTGTTCTAATCACAGTATATACTTTCCCATATTTTAAAAAATAAGTGACATTCAAGATGTTACTTTCATGTAAACATGAACCCAGGTATATCAAGAGATCTGGGTAATCTGAGCAATACAAGGGCTTGCTGATTATACCTCTGATTATACCCACTGGAATCCAAGCAGCAGCAGTAGCAGTTGTAGTCTTCAGTAGTTTGTGAGTATAAACCGCTCCTTCTGGCCTCTAAATCTTGTGCTGTTGAGGACTGAAGCTGCACCAGTGAAACAGGGAATAAACTTGTAAATCACACACAGAATAGTTTTTTGTACAATGCTTACTACTGTCCCATTAGGACACAAGCAGTCTTTTTGCCTTAAGAAGCTGAAGGCTAGCTATGGCCCATTCAGACATGGAAAACCTGACAGGACAGAATGCAGGGGGTTAATAAGGGGCAGGGCATTAATCTGGCTTTTCATAGAATCATAGAA
>VXAY01002470.1:0-14512 GCA_013399855.1 Oxyruncus cristatus
TCTATGATTCTATGATATATCCTGCACAGATATAAACTAGCAAACGTCCAAGATGATTTGTTTCATACCAGAGAAAGATTTCTCCAACAATTCAGGAGATGGTTTAGCTAATGAACTGACTAACTTTGCTGTTAGGAAACATTGCCAGGAAAGGCTAATCCCCTAAGGTATGTTCAGCACCTCAAACTCAAGAAGGAAAAACACAGGGCTTGGCTTGTGGCAGGCTTTAAAGTCACCTAAGTATACCTCTGTGTGCGTGGCAGAACAGTGGAAGATTTACAGTCTAGGGCAAGACAGCACCACCTCCTGCCATCCAGCTTCCTTTCATCATCTGATCTCTTTGCTCATAAACAGTGCCTCAGTCACAGTGAGTGTATTTGGCAGGTAGTTGTGTGTTTTCCTACACTGACCAGCAGAGCTAAGAAAGACTAAAAGGGAGAAAGCAAGATATCTGAAAAGCCTGATGGTATTAACCACCAGGTCCCACAACAAAGAGAGGCTCTGGCTGATTTAATCTAGGAAAATTCCTGGATTTTACTGAAGCTAAATTCTGCATAGCAACATTGAAAGTGAGGTCTCTGCTGTTCACAGACCAATGGGGGATTACAGCAAACCTGGCTTCATTTATGCTACCTTTGTCAGCATCTGATGGGATTAGAGTATAAAACCTTCACACCTCAGAAACTTCAGCAAGCCCTCACTGTCTTCTTAGCAATGTGTGCTGCTGTAAGCTCATTTAACCCTATAGGCATGGGGGTTGCAGACCACAGACAGAGAATGGAATTTAAATAGTTTCTGCCTCTGCCAGATTTTACTGCAGTGTGAGGGTATATCTGTCTTTTCATGAGTTACCCATGAGAGCTAAAAGGTCGTCTCCAGATTATTCTATAAAACAAGAACTTTATTGATAACTCTGCTGACAGACATAAGTGCCCTTTTATGATGGATTACAGAATCGGAATATGGCAAGTTGGAAGGGACCCACAAGGATCATGCACTTCCAGACTGGGGGAACTGCAAGTGGGACTCACCAAGGGGCAAAGATCAGTTGTACTCTTTTAACACGAAGAATCCCAGTCAAAAACCAGAAGAAATTTCAAGCAGGGAATTCAGTCTCATCAGGGCTTGTGTTCAAAGACACAAATAATGACTACCTCCCAAAAAGACAATTGTATAAAAAAATTATGCAATCTAAGGCCAACCTGAAGCACAGATGTGAGAGGTTTGGGAGGGGAAGCAGAATGCAACTGAACTACTCTGTTTTCCTGAGAGCCACAGAGCCCCTGGGGAACATGAAGAGCACATTGAGAGAAACAAGGCTTGTCCTACGTACCTCATGCTTCCCATGGCAATGCCATGACCTCCAGGTAAGCATTGATAGCTCCAGTTTTCCAGTGGAAGTAGAAAAGATACTCTGGACAACTAGGTTTAAATCTATGTTCTTTTTTCCCATTTGGCACAGCAATGCTGCATCGATCAATAATTTCATTAAAAAAATTTAACTTCTGCACTCTGGACATCTGGCAGGGAAAGGACTTAGAATGGAAGAGAGGATGTGACTGAGAAGAAATTAAGAGTTATTGGAAAGCTGTCCAGTTGAGTAAAGAGAGGTATTCATGAAAAGATGCTAAGTAATAATCAAGTACCTTATCTAACATTTGTGGTAGAAGGCTGAGAAGGCTGAAGTGCGTCACTGTTCTTAGACAATTTAGAATAAGAAGGTAAACCAGATAAAAAAAAAAGAGAGACTACTGAATGTGACGTAAAAGGTCGTATTTATTTTTTGTAAATTGCATGTTAAATATTTATGTATCATGTATTAGTGAATGAGTCCAAGAAAAAAGACAAATAGCCCTAATTTTAATAAGTCCCAGAATAAATACGCTCTATTTTTTCTTAATATAATATGATTGCTAAATTAGAAAATCTTTCCTCCCTCTCCTCAATCTTTCTTTGAAGGTTTTTCTAAAATTTTTGCATAGCATTAGAAAACCTTTATTGCATTCTAAACACTGGCTGCTTAAAGAGATGAATATGATGAATAACCAGTAATAAACAAAAAAGGAATATTGAAAGGCAGAACACACCTAACAATGATATAAATTCTTACTATAATCAAAACTCAGTTTGCTGATTCACTTCCCACTTAGTCACTCAGTGCAAAGATAAATATTTAAAAGCAAGATAAATTAGGAACATGCTCTCAGTCAGTGTAAAGAAAAAAAAAAAGCCTTTGAATACAAAAAACCCTCACCTGAAGACATGAGACATATGAGAAGGAGGTAGCTGCTACACTGCACACCAAAAAGGAGTTGGACCTATAGCATATATAAGTAATATGCACAAAGCCATCTTTGGCTGCGTGCAGAAGAGAGGCAGGGGTGCTGCAGGAAGATAACACAGAATCCTCAAATGGAGAGAAGACAGTGTGGCACAGCATGAAAAGCAGGATGAATTGAATGTGCTGATTGAATGAACAGCTTGCTTTTTGTACTTCACTGAAGTTCAAAGCTTTCTAGCTAACCATTTTAAGCATATCTAGTAATCAAATAAATGACTTATGCTATAAAACCCTCATGCAGACAAACAATAGGCAATGTGAAATTGATCTCTATAGGCCTCTACCCCCTCATCTTTGTTCAGTTTTAAAAGGAATACGTGATACTTTTTAATGCAGGTACAAATGCAAAAGCTGAGGGAAGAGACAGATCTCCTACTATAGCACTGTATAAGGAAACTGAGAACAATGTTCTCTATCCTGACCCCTGAAAGATGGTACAAGCAGTTTTCCCCCCAAATTATACCTCAGGCATGCAGCACTCTCATTCCTTGTGTGCAGATCTTTAGCTAAGGAATTCATGGTAAAACAGTCAGTGTTGCTTGCCCTGCTAAGTGTAAATCTGCAAGGCAGCAGGACACCTGGGCTCTAATCCTGATTGTAACAGCCTTACTGCTGACTGCAAATCCACGTCAGGGAGTAAGGTGGCAGAGGTGGTCCCAAGGACTCATTGTGAGAAGCAGGAGGTCTAGTGCCTTTGATCAGAGAGGTCAAAGGAAGAGCAAACACATCATAACTTCTAATTCTCAGACTTAGGACAAGAGGAAGAGAAGTTTGGTGGGGTTTTTTTAATCAATCTAATTTTTTATATTGCTATATAAATCACTGACTGATGCTAATTGTAGCGTTCTAGCAGATTTTGGTTTTGTTTTGTTTGGTTTGATTACAGTGTTTGCTGTGGCCCTTCAAACTTGATGACATTTTCAAAGAAAGGACATTTAGAATTTGGAGTCATGCTGTCCTGAGCTGTGAATTTTGGTGTTCAATTTTGCTAAACTAGCTTGGTTCAAGTGCCTCAATATGGATTTATGAGTCTATTTTCAGAGTGTCAATTAGAATACTCACATAATGGTTAGAGTTATTCTCTGCCTGACCTCTCACAGATACATTAAATAGATTCAAACACTAAATCATCCCAGTGCTAAAATTTTGAAACTATTAACAGAAGTTTGAGGATTTGTACACATGAAATCCCAGTCATCTCACTACTTTTCCCTCTGGAAGTGTAGTCTAACAGCTTAAACTTGATATCTCTCAGATATTTACACCCAAAGTAATATATGGGCTTATCTGATGATGAAGTACGGCTTTAGGCTGTGAGCTGGGCTGCTGTTTTGTTCTGCTGAGTTGCGCACAGCAGTAATATGAAGGAAGAGCAGTTAAAGATAGGTGATGCAGCAAAGTAACATCTCAGGCTGTTGCAGATGTTTGTGTAGTAAATACAAGTAGTTCAGTAAAGTACATGCCTTAAAATGTCATTATAGAATAAGAGCTGGTGAGGAAAAGAAAACCAACATTTAATTTGGTGAAAAAAAGACCAGCAATGCCTCCAATTTTACCGTGAAACAGTAAAAATAACATTCTGAAAAAAACAAGTAAAATGAGAAATCCACGTTAGGTAGTCAGGATGGAAGATGACTAAAAAAATTCTGCGGGATTAAAGGAATCAAAATGAATGGACAGAGTCACGGTTCCTAAAATTTAGTGTTCATAAATTTAAAACACACTCAATAGAAGGGATAATCTGTACTACTCATCTTCTATAATGAAGTCTAAATGAACTACAATCACTTAGATAAAACCTCAAGTGTCATCACAAGCTGCTTAATGAAAACCAGTGCTCAACATGCGCAATAGTTAAATAACCAAGCAAAATGTTGGCTGCATTCATAACACAGTTGAGAAGAAAACTAAAAAATTCCTCTTGTCCAAGGCTATTAGCTAATTTAATGGGTTTTTTGGCAAGGTTCTTCTGGAGTTTTCTGTTGGTCTGTTTACTTTTTTGTTTTTGTGGACAGTACCATATATACCTTGAATGCACTTTCTTTACAGATAAAAATGTGTTCAAAGCTAAGATCACGAGAGGAATTAAATATAAAGGTATTAATTTTTCTCACAGTTCCCAAATGTCTTAAATCAGCCTATTCCCAAAAGAAAACCCTAGACAAAGAACTCCTGGCATTTTCTTGGAGGAGTACGCGTCATGTTTGGAGGGGTTATTTTTGTTTGGTTTGGCTGTTTCTCTGTCTTCTATCTTTAAATACAAAGAATAGGCTCCACCTTACCCAAACTGAGATATTTAGAGCGTAAAATCCCAATAACTCCAATACATAAGTTTTTTTCAGAAGCTTGCTCAGAACAAGATACTCAGTTCCAGTCCCTCTGGCATAGAAATGTATAAATAAAACCAGCCTTGAGATATAAAAAAGACTTGAGAAAAAGCACACTGTATTACTGTATGACAGAGAAATTGGAATTTTTATGTCCTGTGAACTGTCAGTGTCCTACGTACCTAAACCAAATGATTGCTACATTCACCTTTGTTTTAGACAAATGAATTTATTAGTTTCACTGACAGAAACATGTCATATTCATTCTGCAAAACTATTATTTTTCAAGTTTTCAAAATGTACTAAAAATTATTCTGTTGCCTTATGGTGGACTGAATAACTGAGTAGTTATTCAGTATAATAACTGCCTGGTACTTAGAAAAAGCCTGTCCTGAGGTTTCAGGTGTCTTAGCTGCAAGCCAGAGTTAAGACCAGCGTAGGGCACATGTACACAAGTCATCATTCAGTTTGTTGTAACTGATGGATGGAAATAACAAAAAAACAATCTTCATTTAATATGTAGCAGATGGGAGCCAAACAATGATACCTTTATCTGAGAAACACATACAAGACAAAATTGTAGGCCTCAAAAAAAAAGCATTTAAAGATATTTTTTCCAGACCTTAGCCTTTTACGTGAAATGAATTCTTTTATTCATGTACAACATGTAATTTTTCCCATTAAATGTGATCAAAATTGTCATACTGAAAGTGGAGAAATGAAATCTGCTTGGATATAGTGTTAAAGAAGTCAAGGTCTTCTGACAAGTATAGATAATAGGGATTTTTTTAAACCCCTACCATAGCTAAGTAGTTCTTACAGAAAAAAAAAAAAAAGCACTGAAGGGACAAGTTTGCAAATAATTGCAGATTAATAGAAAAGGCTGTTTAACAATCTTCAAGCCCATTCATGTCAGAAACATGATATTCTCTGAAGATGTTAGGAAGGAGAGCTTGAACAACCTCACATGATAAAAGGGATAGACATTATGAAGTTAGTCAGTGCCTTCTTCAGTTGTCTTACACAGATAATTATGGAGTCAGAGAAACACAGCAAAATACATCCTGCAGGGACTTTTTCAGTGCCAGAGCATTTTTAGGGTGGCTTACAGCAGACAAATTCTGTGGGAGAAGGGCATTCTGATTTAATTGTCATGTAAGCAAAGTATGTTTGTTTTTTTATTCAGCTTGACAACCCTTCCCTTTTAAACATATCTATTTTTATTCTGCCTTACTTCAGCTTGACTTTAGAGTATTCAAGGCAATCCAAAGACTTCTCTGCATTTTTAAATACACTGACTCAATAAAATTAACACAGTTGTATATTGATGGCATGTACTTAAGCCTTTAGACTATCAGTTACAACACTTGTACCATTCCCTGGGCATGCTGGAAATCTGGGGGGTTGATTTGTGTATAATAATGAAGGATTTGCTCAGATCTCTGTGTTTTTCCATTTGGATACTACAAATGATTCTTCTAATTATGCAAAGAATCATAGAATGGGTTGGGTTGGAAGCCACCTCAAAGATCCCCTAGTAGGGATGCCTTCCACTAGATCAGGTTGTTTAAAGCCTCATCTAACTTGCCTTTGAACACTTCCAAAAATGGGACATCCACACCATCCCTGGGCAACCTGTTCCAGTGTCTCACCAAGCTCAGAGTAAAGAATTTCCTCCTAATATCTAATCTAAATCTCCCTCTTTTATTTTAGATTCATTTCCCCTTAGCCTGTCATTATCTGTTCATGTAAAAAGTTGTTCTGCTTTTTAGTAAGCCCCCTCAATGTACTGAAAGGCTGCTAAAAGGCCTTGATGGAGGCTTCTCTTCTCCAGGATCTCCAGGGTGAACAACTGTAGCTCTTAGCCTTTCTCATAGCAGAGGAAAGCCTCCAGCCTCCTGCTCATCTTTGTGGTCCTCATGAGGGCAGAATGGAAGGGCAGAATCCCCTCCCCCAACCCACTGGCCATGCTGCTTCTGATGCAGCCCAGGACATGTTTGGCTTTCTGGGCTATGAGTGCACATTGCTGGGTGCACATGTGCTGCTGCACAAAGCTGGTCCATCTTTTCATCCACCAGAACCCCAAAGTTCTTCTTGGCAGACGTCCAGAGTATTGCTCAGAGGAGGAAGCAGTGCACACTAGTCAAGGCATTGTTTTTCTGCCCACTGCCATCACACATCATTATTTTATGATATCCCTTGTCAAGAACCTTTGAAGTCAATCATCTCAAAGTTTTAATATTGTGCCGAGAATTTATGTACAAAGTATGACCATTTGTCTAGTCTCAGTCAAAATTCATTTTTATCAAATGCAGTTAGCCCATTCATATTTTTCTGCTGATATAAAAAATAAGTCTCTCAACACTGGACGGATCTGATGAGTTAGATTGATAAGAAATTTGCTGGATGGTCACATCCAGCAGTTAGTGGTCAGTGGCTCAGAGTCCCAGTGGACATCAGTGAAAAGTGGTTTCCCTCAGGGGTCCATATGGGGACCAGTTCTATTTAAAATCTTCATTAATGACATAGTCGAAGGGATTGAGTGCACCCTCAACAAATTTGCAGATGACCCAAAGCTGAGTGGTGCAGCTGACACACCTGAAGGATAGGATGCCATCCAGAGGGACCTGGGACAAGCTCGAGAAGTGGGTTAGGGATATCATGAGGGTTAATAAGACCAAGTGCAAGGTGCTGCACCTGGGTTGGGGCAACCTCTGGTATTAATACAGGCTGGCAGATGAAATGATTGAGAGCAGCCCTGATGAGAAGGACTTGGGGCTGCTGGTGGGTGAGAAGCTTGACATGACCCACCAATGTGCACTCATAGCCCAGAAAGCCAACTGTGCCCTGCTGCATCCAAAGCAGTGTAGCCAGGAGGTCAACAGAGGTGATTCTGCCCTTCTGCTCCACTCTGGTGAGATACCTACCACCTGGAGCACTGCGTCCAGCTCTAGGGTCCTCAGCACAGGAAGGACATGGACCTGGTGGAGTGACTCCAGAGGAGGGCCACCAAGATGATTAGAGGGATGGAGCACCGCTACTGTGAGGAAAGGCTAAGAGAGTTCAGTTTGTTCAGACTGGAAAAGAGAAACCTTCAGGATGTCCTAATTGTGGTGTCCAGTACCTGAAGGGAGCCTAAAAGGAAGATGGAGAGAGACTTTACAAGAGTAGTGTAGTGACAAGGGGGAATGGCTTCAAATTAAAAGAGAGTAGGTTCAGATTAGATGTTAGGGAAAAAATTCTTTACTGTGAGGGTGGTGAGGCACTGAAACAGGTTGCCCAGCAAAGTTGTGGATGCTCTATCCCTGGAAATGTTTAAGGCGGGGTTAAATGGAGCTCTGAGCAACCTGGTCTTGTAAAAGGTGTCCCTGTCCATAGCAGGAGGCTGTGAAATAGATGGTCCTTAAGGTTCCTTCCAACCCAAACCATTCTATGATTTTATGATAAGATTTAGTTGATAGGATCTTTTTACAGTAAAAATTGCAATTTTTTTTTTTTCCACAAAATAGCAGGTGAGGTGACTCTCAGTCACTCAGCCAAACAGTTGTTAGCTGGCAATCAAATACAGTGCAGAGTTGTTTTTTGTGTCTCTGGAGATAAAAATTTGTCCCTAATTTAGATAGTGCATCATGGGGATTCTGGTGTAGCTTAAAGAAAGTGCTTAGCTCCCAAGTTTGTCTTCCAGAGTAGCTAAAAGATAAAAAAATACAGTAACTGTATTTGCATAAATGCCTTCAAGTGTTTGGAGATAAGCAGAAAGGTGTTTTCCATGGAACAATGCTGTGAGTACCCACCTAAGACCTTCTGATTCAGTAGGAACCTGATTCTTACAGGGAGCAAGAGTTTCATCTCCCACAATTTTGGGGGACATAAAAATAAAATAAAAATTCTGTATACGCATTAAAAATAAGCTGGAACTCATCGGAGCTGATGGCCTGACAAAGTCCAGGTGTTCGATAGCCCATATTTCATACCCTATTTGTTCTTCATAAATAAAGACTACTTTTCATGCATAATGGAAGATTAATAACAGCAGAAAAATGCATGTCAAAATAGCAAAGATGTTAATGAATGTTCAGGAAATTTACAGGCATATTAAAGTCAGCAGAGCCTGATTCTTTCTAAGGCATTAAGGAATCCATTGAAGGAATCTTTGAGCACCTCTGGAGAAGGCACCCAAGAACTTAAACACAGGAAATCTTAGAGCACATTTAAAAAAAAAAATTAAAAGCAGAAGCTGAGAAATTACAGACCAATAAATCCACTTAATGCCGGGAGACATCTGAACAGTTTCCTGGCTCCTTAAATATAACAAGTTCATGAGACTTAGCCACCATAGATGTGCTACTGACATTGCAACATCAATAACAAAGACTGTCAAGCCAACTTGTTTGCCTTCATCGATAGTTTAAATAATCTGGCAAGTACAGGGAGAAAATGAATGAGAATCCTCTTGATTTTAGTAAGGTTAACATGTAACAGGAATTTTCTATACAGCAGCAAAGGAAATATGCAGAGGAGATCCAGAAGAAATTAAAATTTGCTCTCAGGTTAGCTATGAATGATTCACTGAAACTAGAAAGGCACACTGAACATGGGCTGTCAATGAGATTCTATTTGCTGCTGTATTAATGACTTGGATGACAGAATAAGGAAAACACTGATCAATTCTGTAGACACCAAGATGGAGGGAAGCATTTACAAGAGCTTCAGAGAATGACATCAGAATTTTAAGTGGTTTTGTTAGACATGATGAAGCAATCTGAAATCACTCAGATGGAATTTAATACAGATGAGTACAACATGCTACCTACTGGAAGAAAAGAGCAAATGCATAAGTATGAGCTTTGAGATAACTGACAAGATGGTGTTTCTAAAGAAAGGGAAACTGGGGCTGCAGCAACCAAAAACTGAATGCATGTTACACAGTGACAAAATAAACATGATGCCTGGCAGAGTCAGGAGGTACTATAAAGAACAAGGATTATTTATTCTATCCAGCATTAAGACTTCTGCTACATTTTCATGCTACACTTTTGAGACAAATAAGGAGATTATAGACAACAGAAACAAGATAGATCACATGTTTAGCAACTTGTGAACAAATAATAAAGTATTATAATTTTAATTTAGAAAGCGTGGTAGAAGCTACATAACAGTACTCTAAGACTGTAAAAAACCCCAAACCAAATAGAAAGAAAAATAAATTATTAACCTGAGATGTGACATTTTAATCCTGAATGTCCACAGCTTTTTTATATAGCTTCTTTGTGGAACAGTGAGCAATACTAAGTCCCAAACAAAATATAGCAAGGCTAGAATTCAACACTTTTAACTTAAGCCTCTGAAAGCCTAGACGTCCAATCCAGATGCTGTGACTCCTACCATAGCCAAAGCAAAGGCATAGGACATGGCAGACAGCAGTTCATTCCACTGTATAATGACTTGAAAGTTAATTTCTCCTCCTAGATTCTTATTCTCTTATTTGATTATAAATACAGCCTTGGTGGCAGGCTTGGAATAAAACCTAATGTAAAGTTAAGAGAGATTGATTCTATTATAATGAACAGCATACTATAAGGTTACTCATCGAAATTTACACAGATATGAAGGGCAAAGACAAATGATCATTGATTATTATGCAGCACATATAGAAAGTAAACAGGCCTTTAAGAGTTTGAAGATGCTAGATATGAGGAGAGAAAAAATTTGGACTAGAAATGTAAAGAGAGATCAAAAGCAAAAAAAAATCCATCAGTGACCTGAGTAATTAGCAACAAAAATATTTGCTGGTAAGCCACAAAACTTCCCTAAAGTAGGAATTTACTGAACATGAAATACATGTTCTGCAATTTCTGAATCCACTGCCTCTCCTTGAACTGTGCACCCTGCACTGAAACTCTGCAGAACTTCCATTACAGATGCAAATACTTCTGAAAGTCACCTTCATTAGAGTTACCCAAAGCAATCTCAAGCCTTGACGTTTACTTATGGCAGTGGCTTTCTTTTCCTAATTCTGTCAATAGAAAACTAATTACAACTTTCTCCCTGTTGTGGTTTAGGAATGGTACTCCCCAGTTCAGTGCCCCCACTGAGACACTCCAAAAACACAGACTCTTGCTCCCCCTTCTCCTCCCTCTCTGCTCTGCAGTGGGATGGAGTTGAGAATTGGGGAAACAAAGGCAAAGATCATGGGCTGAGTTAAGAACAATCTACTGGAAACAGCAATGAGATAAGAAAACAAATGGTAACAGCAACAATACTAATGACAGAGGGTATAAGAAAACAAACAATTCACACAGAGAAAAAAATAGACAATAGACAATGGACAATAGACAATACCAGTAGGCTCCCTTCACCATGTTTTCTGGACTGGAAAGAAACCCTTCTCCCGGGAAGAGAAAGAGTCCCTTCTCTTGTCCCCCGCAATGACTGAGGTGGTATAGGATAATTTCAATGTCCTGATCATGCCATCTGTGGCTACTGCAAAAAATTAACCCTGTACTGGCTGGAACCACAACAGCCTGAAACTGAAGTTTTAGATGACCTTTGGTGTTACAAATGTAATGTTAGGCATAGAACAACACTGTATTCACTCATATATAGTTGTAAAATTGAATTTAGTGAATTACTTGTTTCTTTCATTTGAGACACTAGATTTATCTAGGTGATACAACCTGTCACTTTTCAGATAATACAATAAATTTCCAAAAGCTAAACCACAAGTGTGTATCAGACTTCAGGGAAGTGTATTTGCAATGACTTTAGGGAAGTGTATTTGCAATGACTTCTTTGATTAATACTCGTGTATGATATGATTATTAGATTAGTAGATAGACAATGTTTTATATAATTATTAAGTGCTCTATTAAAAGTCAGCTGTAGATTTGATACATCTATTGCATCAGAGCAGGAGCAGTTTTCATCTTAAAGCAATTACTTTGTTTTACTTTACTCTGTGACCCATTTAGGAAATTCTAAATTGCCTGTGGGGTTAAAACTTAAAAAAACAGAACCAAAAAAAAATTGTAACTGAATACGCTTTCTATAAAATAGTGGGAACATTCAGGATGTCCTTAATCAGGTATCATGTTCACACTTTTTTTGAGATAAAAGAAGATATTTTTGCAAGAACCTCTTCACTGCCTGTTGTATCTTCTTTACTCTGTACTCTTCTATGCTCTCCATAAAGCAAAGAGCTTACTGTCTCAAAAGAAAATATAACTTTAAGAGAAAAAGAATGATCTTTCTTAAATTTTGAAGAAAATACTTCAATGTGTGCAGAAGCGTGTGGAATGTGCAAAGAAAACTTGCTAAAGTAAGTGTTCTGCCTTTACATACTGTTATTAAATGTGTGCAGCAACAACTTAATGAAACAGAGAGATGGCACTTTACGTGTTAAATAGTATTATTGAATATAATTTGCCTCTATTGGCACATTCTCATTGCTCTCTATAAAACAGTATCCTTCTTTGCCTGTGTATAGAGAGCAGAGAACAAAGGAGACTATAATGACCTAATGTCCAGGTACCTAGGAATTAATCCAAAATTAATCTGCCATTCCTGTAAAAGCTATTTGTTCAAGGGCTGCTTGGCATCACTTACAATAGCTCTACAAGTGTGCTACTGAGACATCTACATTAATAGTTTAAATATTAACCAACTCCTATTTACTTTTGTTGTCTCCTTCATCACAATGGAAACAAAGCAGCATGTGGTGTGTGTGTATATGTGTGTGTTAAAGTTCAAGCTACACCTCAGGAAATAAAAAAAGTATACAGCTTTACAAAACAGGTAGAAGCACAGCAGAGATTTATAGAGGATGGGAGTGGCTATCTTGGAAAAAGGTTTGAATTCATTCATCAAACAACAAGATGCTCAGTGTTGACCTATTTCCAATTGCTGTATATGGATTTAAGATGGAATTATTTGCAAAGTTTATAGAAAAAGGTCTTCCCAACAACACTATTTGTTTACTCTTTATATACATTACTCTTTTTCCTCTATACTTTAGGCCTTTGAAGTGAGATAGATAGTTGAGAACAGAAAAGCATCAGTGAAGAAAGATGTCATAATCTCTTCAACAAGAATTTATTTCCAATGTGTCTGAAGTACTTGTGAACACTTAAAACCATTTTGGTAATAGATTATCTTCTTTACAATAACTACTTAATTAATATAGATAAATATTTTTTATGGAAATACCTACTCCATATCCTGTTACTAAATTTTAAATTTGAGATAAGAGTTCTTGAGATAAATGCAGGTATTTAGGATTATTTTGTCTTCCACCACCTCAACTCCAAAGGTTTGTTTTATTTGTGTAAGAACTGATATTTTTCATGGCATTTTTGCATAAAGCCTTTTATAACTGGCAGCCAGTTCTGCAAAGACCTTTATTGAGTGTATTAATGATAGAACGGTAACTGTAACTAAATCTATCTACCTTTCTCATCATATCCTATTAAACTTCAGGATATAGGAAAGGGAAAGAAGAAAGGAATATTAATGTAGTGATATATACACACACAAATGCAGATAGAGAGCATGTGTACAGCATTATGTGTTGTTAATTTAAGGAACCTCCTAGGTAGCCTGGAAGTCTAAATTATATAGTGCAATGCAGCATCACACAGACGTGACATCAAATCCCAGAAGCGGTCAGGTTGCTTGACTGGTGCATATACCAACTATCATCTGACCTGAACTATTTTGGGTGTATTTATTCTCTTTTCCTTGGCATCATGGAAAGCCCAACCTTTCCAACCAAGGGAAGAAGTGGAAAGAAAGGAAAGCAAAAAAACTCACCAAATGAAATTCAACTGAACCTGATGACGGAAGAAAATAATTGCAAACGATATAAAGTGATACTATAAAACTATAATTGGGCTGCATTACTAATATACAGTTACTTAACATCAACAGAACTAACGACAGTGTGATCTTCAGAGCCATTCTTAGGTCATTGCATATATCATATTTTCTGAAGCCATACGTTTTTTAGTAATTTCCAGGGAGAACAGATGGATTTTTTTGTGGTAGATTACAGGTCTGAAAACATTTAAAACACCAAAAAAATGTGTAAAGGTACCTCAGAACCTCAACCTATGGAAACAAAACAAATTGGAGCCCTTGGCAAGCCACACAGTCCCTTTCACAAGAGAGTGTTTCCAGTTTTAAGAGAGAACAAAATCTTTACTTCACTCTGATATTTCAGCCCACCTCCAATCCCCCGTCCCACCTTCAGATCTAACTTTGGTAATAATATGCTTTTGAAGATAAAAAGAATATGCTCAGACTGACAGATTCTTTTTTTTTTTTTTCACTTTGGTCACAGAATCAGGACTTGCCCAGCCCAATGATGTATTCAGCTGCCAGTCTGATAGGATATGCTCCTTATGTGTGTACAGGAGGGACCTACCTGTCTTAAAAACACTGGTCATGCTTCTGGCACAGCGTATCTTAAAATTATTATCAGAGCATTTATTTCTAGGTCCTTCTTCAGTGTATACTGGATTCAGACCAGATAATTATTGACACTCTCACAACAGAGTTTAAAAATCCATCATAAAAATCATTCATATGGACAAAGTGTCAACAAGTAGGCTATAATTTCTTTGCAGTTCATAATGTTCCCAAAGTTCAATTGTCTGCTTTTCCTATTACATACCGACATACAGCACTATATTTTACAGAGTTCATTCTCATATCCTTCCATTATTCTGATTAAATCTATCTAGGATATCTGTCAACGATGTATCATTACAGATTGCACTTTATGTAAAACAAATCTTTTTCAAGTTAATACTTTCATGTTATTAAGCACATTCTTCCCTAGATTTTT
>VXAY01002470.1:14530-27784 GCA_013399855.1 Oxyruncus cristatus
TTTTAAGCCCATTTTTCCCTAGTTTTTTTTTTTTTTTTTTTTTTTTATCTCATAGATCAGTACAGATCAGTATCCCAAAGATGTATGACAGAAAAGTGATACTGGACAGGCTGCACATCAACAGCAGAGTTGCTTAAGCTGAAGAGATGAAACCCAATTCTTCAATTCTGGATATTGAAATACGGGGTTTTACTGGTAATCTTCCAAGTACTTCTTTAACAGTCATACATATTTCAAAATAACAATAAAGCACTCTAGATGCATTCTTTGAGTGATCTAAACCACCCATTCACAACAGTGAGGCATAGCCAAAATATTCCACAATATTAATGCTGATCTACAAGTCTTAAGTTCGTTGAAAGAATGCAGTGGACATGTCCTTTTGATCACCATGAGAAGCAAGATGCTGGCTGAAATTTTTTTATATGCTTTAAACCCCAGTGTCTCTGTCTTCTTTAATCAGTGTAAGACATCAAATGTTGGATTTTTTTTGGCTCTGGTGTTTGTTATGCTTCCAGTTTATAATACATTTGCCACCTGTTCACAAAGTTACAGATACATGATTACCTATTATTGTGGTTAAATAAATGGATATTCACTGTGGCTGCCAAGTCTGGAGGAAGAAACAAGCTCAGCTCCACTGTATTTTGTCTTCCTTTTTCATCTCCACAGTTTTCCATATGTCAGGAGGCACACATTTTGACATTTTTTTTTTTCTGTGAACATTCCATTTTGCCTTATAATTTGTCTGGAATTTGTCTAAAAGTTGATAGGCTTATATCCTTGAAACTCACTCCATGGAGGTCTAAAGCTCTAAAGATGGCATCAAGGATGCTGGTAAATCCAGGAAGCTTGGCCAACCTTGGCATATGCCTTGGCTGAGCAGAAGAAATCCTGTGCTTCTAAATACAACCTTCTCTGACTTTAAATTGTCCCTGGCCAGCAGGCTGAGCAACACTGCCCCTTCCCATTATGATGAGCTAGCACAGAATATGCACTGTGTGTCAGCCTTCAGTGGGGATAGGGGGAGTTCCAAAAGCATGGAAAGTGGCTGGAATAGAAAAGACAATGCTGTTGACTTGATGAAAATCCACCAGAACCACCTTATTTCTCAATTCTCTTTCCTCAAAAAAGTGATTCTTACCATTTTTTCCTATCCTTCCTAAGGACAGTTCTCCCTACTCACGTTCTTAACACATCTCTCACCCTACCCCTGCCCCGTTCTTTTCACCATTTCATTTGGGCCTCTTATTTTGCATCTGTACTTTTTTCTTCTTTATTATATAGTCATATTCCCAAAAGCCAAAGCCCAAACAAACAATCTACATCCACCAAATAACCTGATTTACATCTTTATGTGAGCAGAGATCAAGAAGAAAAACACAACAAAATTATTAGTTACCTGATAAAACAGCAAAGATTCCATCTCATTTTCTTCATGCTTTTTGCTTGCCCTCACCCCACCCTCACTTCCCCACAGTTTAAATCCTAATCAAAATGGGAAGACATTCCCAGCAGACCTCATTGCTAAGGCTCAGAAGCAAATGATGTACTTCATGATAAGGTACGTATCCACTCTTTACAGAAATTCTCTAAGAACAGCAGGTTCTTATGTGTATGAAACTGGCCATGGCTGTAAAAAGGAAAAAATCAAAAAGAAGAGCATCCAATGCAATGAATCAATAGTTTTCAATTAAGACTACCTAGGAAAGTGTGATAGTGCCTTCAGCATAAACAAAAAGCTCCAAAAAGCAAAACAATAAAAATGAAGGTAATGAAATCTGTATTGACTGATTGAAAAGTGAATCCAAACGCTTGTGTTTCTGAGCACATCCCTTCCCAGAATTCTCATGCAGAATGTACTGAGTTTCTTTTTCTGTTCTAATCTTACCATAGAATAAGGGGATGCTTGTTTTCTGGGAGTTTTTAATTAATAGTAATATCAGTAAACCCTAATAAAAAAAAAAAAAAAAAGCTCAAATATATTGAAATATCAAAAATAGTTACTTTAGCATGCCATTCATCTCTTTATGGCTTTTACTGCTAGGAAAAAAAAATTCTTTTTCACAAAATTGAAATCAGGACCTTTAGTCCACCTCAATCCATGTCTAGGAGACGTCAGTGTTTACTGCACTGGACTATTAGCAGGGTGAATAAGCGTAGGAAATATAGAAACATATTAGACATGTACATACATCATGGAAATAAGACAAGTATTTGAGTATTCTGCTAAGGAGGTGCCTACATTTTAATTTGCCTTGACAGGTCTTGCAGATTATAAAGCTTAATTTTTATTAATTTCCTCCAACATCTTTATTAAAGAAAATGAAATCTAGAAATTGGTTTCAATATATTGCATTTTGGTGAGACTGCTGCACATGAGAAGACCTTTGCCTTTAGAAAGGCAAAAACCACCTGCAGGAAATAAAGCTGTGACAGGAACCCATGCAGTCTGTGGGATGCTACAACATTTTAATCCAACATGTGCATATAGTGCAACTTTACACTTCAGAATACTACCGCGGTTCTGCCTGGCTGGCTGGGCACCGAAGCAAGCAAGGTCTGTCTGTGGCTGGGGAATAAGTCGGCTGCATATGAGGAAGCTTTAGGCTAGAAGTCATAAAAGCAAACTTACGCATTTCCTCTTGTCTCAGTTTAGTAAGACAGAAGTGTTTTGCTAAGGAGGATGAGTTATAAGGAAGACCAAAACTCCTCCCTCTAAGCAATTGTAAATTCGAAATTAAGAGGCTCCAATTGAGAAAGTGTGGACAAAGGAAAAATAACAGCCCTTTATTAAAGGTTATATGTGTATTGGCAGAACAACAAAAGAGCACAAAACAAAACCTCAACCGAACAATAACCCTATACCCAAAAATCCCTTTCAATGAAAAGTAAACAGTTCAGTTTGTGCTTTTTTGGTGCAATTCTAACCACAGTCAGCAGGGGGTGCTGTTGGATCGCTGGAGGTGCAGAGCCTGCAGTGCTCGGGGTTGGCCGACAGGGGGTGCTGNTCTGTCCATGTGACTTCCCCTTTCTTTGCTGGTGTTTACAAAAACCGCTGCCAAAAAACACAGGAGCCGGGGCGGGGGAAACAAAGGTGGCTCTCTCTCTTCCCAAAAATAGTTCTTCTCTGATGAAGTCCAAGCAGGTCTCCCGGGCGGGGCGGGAGCAGAAAAAAGCGTGCCGGCAAGCCAGGCAGCCAGGCTGAGAACAAAGCAGCCTCCCAGCTTTTGCAATGCACACCTTCCCTCCGTTCCCGCAACCACGAACTGTTTTTCCTTCTCCCCTCTCCGGGAGAGAGAAAAAAAACCAAAAAAAGAATATCCTAGTCCCTCCCGAAGCCAGTCCTTTTGTGTGAGTCAAATGCCCAAGGCAAAACCAGTCTGCCCATTCAAACATCGCTCCCCCACACACGCACACAGTGGGGCAGAGGGAAGGGAAAAATTCCGTGTTTAGTTTTTAGAACAAGTGAACCCATGACACCTCTGTATAGCATAATGGGTCAGAGGACCATGTGAGAAAGTGTCCAGCTGTCCTCACTTAGCACATCTCATAGAACTACAAACTGCATTAACCTACCCTCTATTTAACATAAGCCTTTGCTTTCACCACCTCATGAGATGAACTTTAGTACTTGAACTCAACCATTCATGCTCAGGGAGAAGAGCTGACAATGTTCTTATAGCAGGGAGCTGCCCATAAAAGTCCAAGCCATCCTTGCACTTCTGGGATAACACAGTTGTCTGCTGTTTGGAGCTGAGTGTGCTTTGAAAATGCATGCTAGCCACTAGCGCTCAGGAAATGATTTTGTGGAGAAAAGACTGTCATCAACAGTTTCAGCTTTGTGGTATGAATATACCAGATCAATATTGAAACACCCTTGTTTGGTCTTTTGCTGCATTGTTTTCAAGATAACCTTTGCAGTCAGAAAAGTCAACTTCAACAATTTATTATAAAAAATCAGACTGAAATACAAAAAAATCTGTATCAGAGACTTTCCAGAAATACACGTGTTCACGAATGGGCTCTGTCAGACCCAAAGTGAAAACAGTACAATTCCAAGACTTGTTTAAATATATTTTACAATCTTCCTTTTACTTTATAAACTGTTCTCAGTCTCTGGTGTTGCCCTTCTTGCTAGCAAAAGTCTTTTCCTTTCCTCCTTTGTACCTTCCCATGAAGTCTTTCACCAGTTAAGTGAGGAGGAGATAAACCCCATTTTTGGAAGCAGATTCTTGAGATGATGATGTTCTGGACTCAGGAGAAAAACTAAGAACACCAAGAGAAACAGAGGATATGGAAGACAGCCAGAAAGTAGTCAGAAATTATTTTTAAGGTGATGCAGTAGAGACTAAGGAGGGAAATCAACACAAGGGTATGTATGAATTAAATAAAGATAAATAACAGAAATACTTAATAAAGACAAGTTTCCAGCAGCCATTCCCCAGTGATTTTGGCGTGTGAGTCCACCTGTTTCAACCCTGTCACAGTCTAAAGACAGGTGTTCAAGATATGATCAAGGTATAATCCAAGCTGCCTTATTCCACAGCTCTCACTCAGCTCCCTCTGATTAATGGCATTTTCTGGTTCCTTCAGGTCCCCGTGATATCTCCCACAGTCCTGTTATCCCCATTGCACTGTGAGTGCTGTGTTCCTCAGGAAGAGCTTCTGCCCTTCACCTACTGCAGAAGCTGGCTTGAGGAAAGCTCTGAAGGATGTCTGATCACATTCCAGTCCTTCACTACTAGAATATATCTACTCTTCAACATAACTGCCACTCATGACAAACATCTTGACAAACAGCTTCTCCTGGGCTGACTTGGGGGACCTATTACCTTTTTCAGATGCCTCCTTTAAAAACTTCCTTTCTGTTCAGCTGGGATTTTGACACCTTCTCCAAAATGGAGACAGTTCCTCAGACCATTCATTCTCTTTGCCTGCACTCCGTGTTTGCTAATTGGATCAGCAGCACTTTTTAGTATCTTAAAGAGAATGACAATTTTGTTACCCCCTCCCATAGCTCCCTTCTGCCTCCTGGGACATTTCACATAAAGCTGACAGAACAGCGCTTCTAAGCTCTGACTGTATTTTTGTTGTGGGACTTTATTTGGAAAGAGAGAATTTTTTAAGAATAGAACTGAAATTAAAACAAATTAAGCTTTAGTTCAAAGCTTGCAGTTTAGATAGCCTCACAAAAGAGCTTGTAACATATCCCAAACTTCTTGAGTCCTGGGAGTTCTTTCTTTTGGGAAGGCAAAATTTTAAAACCTTATCTTAAATGTGAGGAAAATATTAGTTCTTGTTTTCTTAGTAGCACACTGGATCTGGAAAACTGGTTTACTACAGTAGCCAGTATGAAAAGCCCTTTAAAAACCTCATATAAACCCAGACTTCCCCTCTAGCCATAGTACCCATGCTTTTGTTTATGTATATGGAAATTGTGATTGCAGTAACTAACCCAGTGAAGAGTTTCCATGGAGACTGAAAAGTCATTTTAAACACCCATGACTTTCAGAATATAAATATCTCCTAACAGATACTCTATGAATTTTCAGCTTAAGGCAACATTTCCTAATAATTCTTAGTTACTATTGTATTTTTTGTAACCTACTCACTCTAAATATGCACATAGATAACAAAATTCTCTGAAGATTATAAAAAATTAATAACTGTTTGTATTTAAGATGAACTACGAATATTGATTTTCCTTGATCTGTGAAGAAAATGCCTTTAAATCTGCTTAGAAATATAACTGCTATGCAAAGCGTTAAGCATTTGTGCTTTAAAAGCTCAGAAAATATGTAGGTTAAAAAGGCTGTACTAAATAAGGAGAGAAGTTAAAATGGCTAATTTTAACTTGCGAATCAAAAAATACAATACAAAAATGATACTTATTATTTCTTTCAACTTTTCCACAGCTTACATACACAATTTTAATTCATGTGTTTCCTTTTTTCTTTTAATTGCAGATCCAGATTTCTTGTGGGTGACTTGTCATTGGGTCTTAATGGTGTGTTTGCTGATTCTCTCTCAGCAACCAAAACTGAAAGGACTGATACTAAATATTACATCAAAGGAAGGTTTGCATTCCCATCCGTTCTGGCTGGTTCATATTTTGTTCTCTTCCTTTCTCCCAAAGGCTGTAACATTCAGCTCTGTTATACTGAAAGGACTGATGCTAAATATTACATCAAAGAAAGGTCTGCATCCCCATCCATTCTGGCTGGTTCATATTTTCAAGCTGTAACACTCAATTCTGTTACCTCCTTGCTTGTGGCAAGTCAGCTGTAATACTCCTCTCACTGACCAGCAAAAGAAACTGCTACAGTCTTGTTCTTTCTTCAAAATTGTTTTGAAACAAAATTTACTTTGGGTGTTTTTTCTTTATGTTTGCTTCCTATAGTACACTTTACCTCTGCTAATGTACACACATATCTAACAGTGAATTTCATGTGTTCCATTAATATGGATTTGCTACAGCGTTTTTCCCTCCAGGAATAACAGAAAAAACAACAACCTCACATGATAAATGCTGGTTTTCTTTTTTAGTATATGTCTGAAAGTCATATTTTAAAAAACAAAACTAGGGATTTCATGCAGATATGGAAAAACTGGAAACTTCATGCAGATTTGTCTGTCAAACTGGGCCTGAAACCAGTTTTCTCGGTATTATGGTTTTCCAAGGGAGCCATTCCCTGTGAATTGTTTTTTAATTGATATAACACTTTCTTTCAGTCTGTGTGAACAAAGCACTGTAAATAGAGATTTATACAGGAGGCAATTTAAGATAAAAAACATTGATTTATTCTTCCCCTTGGAGTTCCTCAGGATGTGAACTTACAGCAGAGCATGTTTTCTACAAGTGGAGGGAAGTGGAGAGCTTATGAGACCCTTTCCTGGTGTGAACATTGGACAGCTACATCTCTTCTCTCAATTTCATGTGAGAATCAACTTTTAGCTTCATTTTTTAAAATTCCAATGGTATCAAGAAAGAGGAAAGGATAGACTGAGGTCCCTAGTGGCCTTGATAGAGTTAGAACTAACCTGCTATGTAGTAGGATCTACTTTTCCACACTTTGCTTGCTGTTTCCAGGAGTTATGCACAGGTCATTGCCTTCTACTCCCCTCTCCCTAACTCCAGTAAAACCATAGTCCACAATTTCTTCTGAAGCAATGATGTAGCAATTAAATACTTGTCACACATAACTACTGAGCTGTCACTGATTGACCCCTTACAATGGTCACTCCTAAACTGCTGAAGCAACTTATGCTGGTCTTAATCTGAGGGAGAACCGCAATAACTTTGCAGCAATAATTTGTATTCAAAGTCTCTATTACAGAACTGAGCACTGCACAGCGATATCTAAGTTTGGGTGATGCAATTTAACTTACATATTGGAAACAGTGTTATCTCAGAATCTCATTGGGCCATCTCAGCTAGCTTGAATCTTTCTGTGCAGCGCTGCATTATACACCAAAGGCAACAGCAAAATATTCAGCAACCACAATGCCCTGTTGCTTCGTGGTCAGCACAGAGAAGGATTAAAGTAGTAAGATAGTCCCTCTGGGGAGTTTTATCACAGCTGGTGGCCTCCAAGGTGCACTGCTATCATTGCCAGTTTTGCAAGGATATCTCACAACGTCTGAAGAAATTCAGTGCTGTTGAAGTATGTTTTTCACTAACGTGTATTTAATAAACACACAAAACCTTGTCCCAGGTAGGAGGCAGGCTTCTCTCTCCTACTCATTCTCCAGAAAGAGAAAGGCTCTAATGCTGCTTGTATTGTGGGAAACATGAGGGAACACTGGGTAGAAGTTCAAAACCTCTAATTTGGATTAAAAAGATATTTTCCCTTCTTGTTACTTATTTTATAGTAACTATATTCACAAACCTAAAAAATCAGAAATTTTTATTTGTCTTTAACACACTGTCACCTGACACTAAGGAACAGAAAAGTTCTTCTAGGGATTCTTGGCAGAATTGTGGTAACAGTTAAATCTTTATTTTCTTAACAGAATTTTATGATTAGTATAGCACAAACCAAAAAATGGCATTGGAAAAAAATGGACTTAAAGAAATAGAAAAAAATTAAAAACATTCATTATTAAGCATTCACTACAAATGTCCTAGCTTAATGGTTAAAGCCTTGCAATATTCTGATGAAATAAAACCTAAAGGTTGCTTCACTTCCAGGTCAGACCTAAATATCATTAAGTTATGCTTTGAAAATAATCACTACCACTGGGTTACACTGCCTTGTCACTTTACAGTTTGTGTTTAAATATAAGAACACTGATGGCACTTTTACTGCTTGATCAGAGGAATGAATCTGAATAAAACTTTTTGTACTCACCCATGTACAGCTTGTATCTCACATGGCTAATACACTTGCAAAACTGTCAGTGCACACTCAAACCACGGCATCTTGAAATCATGCGTAGAAGAAAGGAGGTGAGAGGGGAACAGAGATGAGAAAGTTCATGAGGGAAAGGGTCTTAGTTAAACTTGATACTGTCCACAAGGTTGTACACTGCTTTGCTGCTGACTCGGTCTTAGTTTTGTTGAACTTCTGAACAAAAATTATGTAGACTGCATGACTAAAACTGCAGCCCCTAGTGCTACTGAGATACATCCCAACTCACAGAAGATATTTGCAAAAGTGAAATCCTCAAAGGAACAGCTCCATCAGCAAGGTTCAACTTCGGTACAGAGACCACGATATTCCCCTGAAGTTGAGAATAACAGATTCAGAGTATTACAGTACTGAGAAAAGTAAATAATCTGCAGCTTGAACTGAGAGTGGAAACTATTTAGGGACATTGCTAAGTCACTGACTGGACTCATGTTGTTGACTGACAGCTTTCATTTGGGAACACTGAGCAACAGTGTAACTCTGTCAACATAGATTTGCAGGGAGATAAAAGGAGTATATTAGTTCCTGTTCAGCCAATAAAAACTATTATTACCACAAGATTTTATGACATTTATTACTACCAAAATAAACACTGTCTGTTGATTATAACATGTTAGGTTTAGTCTCTTTTACTACTGACTGTGTCTATCTATAAAACCGACAGACTAGCTAAATATTGGACTGTCTTTCTTATACTTACTTTTGCACACAGTTACATATTACCATCCCAAAGTTTGTCTGATTAACTCAAACAGCTCACCACTAGCCTGTCAGAGGCATTTTCCAATTTACCTTTGGAAAATAAAAGTGTTATCATAGGAAAAAAGAGACAAAACTGAAAATCTCATTAAGAGTATAGTATTAGTACAGTCTAATTAATGGATAGCAGTTCAGCAAAGCAGCACTTAGATGTTAATCTGATCACCTGGTTTGCTTTTATGTACCTCAGTGTAACCCTCAGTGACCGTATCTGAAGAGCAGGATGTGGTACAGATTGGAAGATACCTCCTTTTTTAAACAATGTGGGAACAAGCTGAGTCACTCTGCCCCTGCATTTAGTTAATTGGAATCAAAAGGAAGGATCAACCTTGGCTAAGTGCTTTGAAACAGAAAATGTTGTGTTTCTCAAAGTGGAAAACCACTTAGAACAGTCTGCATATAGCTACCACATGATGCAAGGTGAATGTGTGGCATCAAGGCACTGGTTTAGGACGATCCTGGGAATTGCAATTAACTAAAGAAAAACACCAGGTGCTGTTTACAAGAGAACATGAATAAAGAGCGGAACACCAAAATGGACTGGTGGACAAATCTGGAAATTGAACTCTTTGTGGTATGCATCTCCATTCCCCTCAGCATCCATAGACAACAATTTTCTGAATGGCTGAGTACTTATGTTGCCTCATCAGCTGTGCAATGAAATTCCACTCTGAAATTTTCAGTTCAACAAAGTGAGTTTATGGGAATAGTTCTTGCCAGATGTAGGTGGCAGCCAGGTATGATTTGCTAGTTTGTCATGTTTTCCCACATAAAAGACTTTGGTTGCTTCACATCAAACAGACTGCCACATTTTTATGAGTGAGGAAAAAGGTCCTTAGAAAGGAATGATGGAGCCTTCCTTATCACTGACCAGCTCTAACAAGAAGAGAAGAAATTGAGCCCCAGAACTTCAGCCTTTAGCTGTAGGGGTAGGAGCTGTAGAGGAGGTGCAGCCACACTCACGATATCATTGCCAGTCTGCAATTCTCCCCAAAAATGAATGAAAGGAGCAAGTGTAAGAACCAAGAACCACCTAAGAAAAATTTGTTTCATAAAAGTGTTTCTTTCTATGGTTTAAGGACATAAAGATAGGAAAGAATGAAAAATTCCATGAAAAATTAACAGTTGTCTCTCTTGATTAAGTGCTACAGTGCATGAATTATTTTTTGGACAGTAAACCTACTGAAAACACTTTCTGATGAGGTTTGAACTTTTAAGTCAAAGATTTACTATTTTCAAAACAAACCCCCCACTTCTATAAGGATTTGCATAAATTCCCATGGGTAATATGCATATTTAAATGCAGGTTTTAGTAGGAAAAAAAATAAGGAAGTATCTTCATGAAAGCAATGTTATTCAGGCTACTGTGCTGCTTAATCCTAACATCAAATGTTGCCAGGAAAAGCCTTTAGAAAAGTAGCCATATGATTGTCTTTTTTCTAATGAGAGTTTTCCTAAAGCCATATATTGGCAATGACAGTGATAAGAGACTAATACATTACTTTCTGGCACATGAGAGTGTGAGCAGTATACCTCTGGCAGTCAGGAGGGCCAGCTGTGTCCTGAGGGGCATCAGGCAAAGCATCACCAGCTGGTTGAGGGAGGTGATTGTCCTGCTCTGGTGCAGCCTCACCTTGAATATTGTGTGCAGTTTTGGTCAATGTAAAAAATGTAAAAAAGACATTAAGCTACTAGAGAGCATCCAAAGAAGGGCCATGAGGATGCTGGAAGGTCTGGAGGGGAAGCTTTATGAGGAGCAGCTGAGGTCACTTGGTCTGTTCAGTCTGGAGCAGAGGAGACTGAGGGGAGACCTCATTGCAGTCTTCAGCATCCTCATGAGAGGAAGTGGAGCGGCAAGTACTAATCTCTTCACTCTTGTGACCAGTGACAGGACTCGAGGGAATAGCATGAAACTAAACTGAGGGAGGTTTAGGTTGGGTATCAGGAAAAAGTTTTTCACCCAGAGGATGGTTGGAACAGGATCCCCAGTGCAGTGGTCACAGCTCGAAGCCTGTGTTCAAGAAGAGGTTGGACAATACCCTCACGCACAGGGCTGGGAGCTGGACTTGATGATCCTTGTGGATGCATTCCAATGCAACATATGCTGTGATTCTATGATGCTATGATATCCTTTGGATGACACTGAATATTTTTTGCAGGTCTGTCATGAGTGATCTGCTGAAAATTACAGAACTGTAAAAAACATAAATTAATCTATTTGCAACATTTTCCTTCCTTTCAATCATAAATACTTTTTTTTTTAGAAAGACTTATTTGCAGTATATGCTGCTCCCCAAATATCCAGAGATATGTCCCACTCTTGACTTTGAAATGAGGGGATAGTCTTTTTTGATATGGTGGGAGAAACATCACGGAAGACGTTGGAGTGGGTCTGTAAAACCGGAAAGCATGTAGGTTGTTTCAGCTAGCACCAATTTAGCATTTGTGAGATGAAGTTTGATGACAGATTTTTGAGGGAAAAGATGTCATCTCAGAGAACTAAGTTTCAGATATGCAATCTACTACAACAGGAATTCCATAGCAAACAATGTGTGAAAAATGGCTAAGTAAACTGGCCTAGAATACAGAGCTTTATTTAAATATGTATTTTAAGTATTTTAAAACAAATTGGTTCCATTTTTTTACAAATGTCTTCGGAATACTTTTAAATGAGAAAATTTCTTTTTTAGAAAAAGTATATATTTTGCTCCTAGCCTTAGTCCTTCTTACAGTAATAAAGAGCAAAAATAAAAAGTGAAAAGAATTTTAGAGTCATTTTGTGCATAACTAAAGTACATTTCCAATAGTCAGCATTAAAAGAAAAAATTGTAAATTTTGTGTGATTGTAAACAATTATTGCAACTAACAATATTTCAAATTGTAAAATACATTTTTGCTCCCTATATTTAAGCCCATAAACAACCCCATCTCCCTTTCCCCTTATCCATTATAAAGAAGAAAGACTTGGGAAAAAATATACCAAACTGTGATTCTTTTGAAATATTCATCCTTAAATTTCGCTCTTTTTTTCTTTTTTTTTCCCCACAGCATATAATTTGTGAAATACTAGTGTTTCATTCTTTTGTTTTAAATGGGAGAATTAAGCTATCCATCAGCATGCAGCTTCTTGTTCCCACTTGGCTGAAAGCTACAAATATGTCAAAAACAGTCCAAGGGAATTGGCTTAATATCAAGCACGAGTTATCACATACAGAATAATAGAATCAGCTGGGTTTTAAAAGACCTCTGAGATCATGAAGTTCAACCCTTGATCCAACATCACCGTGGTTACCATACCATCGCACTAAGTGCCACATCCAATCTCATCTTAAAAACCTCCAGGGACAGCAAATCCACCACCTCCTTGGGCAGCCCATTCCAATGCCTGATTACCCTGTCCGTAAAAAATTTCTTCTTGATATCTGTATCTGTGCTTAACTAGATACTGTTAATTTCTGGTCATGTTGGCTCAGCCACCTGTGAGAGTCTGTTCTTTTCCTGCCAAGTTATGAGAAAACAAGCACTGATAAATGAGAACTTCGTCCTTGAAGGAAGCATCTTGTATAAACTGAAATTAACTGGGGCCTCACTATTGGCCAACGGCCCTCCAAGGACATTTGAAGGAGAAAGTGAAGAGAAGGATGATGAAGTAGCCCCTAGATTCACGTAGAAGAGATTCCCAATGTGCAGCACGCAGATACAGGGGAATTTCTGATGCACACACACATGTGCAGAAGGGGTACTACTTACATAACGGGGAGAGGGACCAAAGGCCTCTAGCTGGGCAGTGCTGGCCACACTTGCCCAGGTAGATGTCATAGGTTAATTGTATAAAAAGCAGATAGCTCCTGCTGGGAGTGGATGCAAGCTTCATATGGAGGACAACGTTGGCTCTGCAGGGACGCCTGCTATCGTGTGACCCTGCCGACACTCCGAGGATGCAGCTTCTGCTATGGGGAATTCTAAGCATTCTGGGGTTGGTATATATGACAACCTCATAAATAACACCTTAGTGAGTCAGAGGTTGTCTTGGGGGCTTGTTTCCCTTCTTTTTCCTGTCTCTGGGTTTCTCATTTTGTTT